>JAJONR010000009.1:0-138297 GCA_029582245.1 Solanum etuberosum
TTTTTTTTTTTTTTTTTTTTTTTTTTTTTTTTTTTTTTTTTTGTCAAGAGTGGGGCACAAATTAATTGAGGCACATGTAACAACTTAGCAGTTTATGAAATAGACAAAAAAAAATTAATTGCTTTGTCAATATATTATTCGTATCTTCTTTAATATAAGACAGTAAAACTTTTCTTTAAAAGAAATTTTTGTATTAAATTAAAATCAGACAAATAAATTGAAATAGAAAAAAAATATATGTTTTGATGGTTTAATAAAATGAATTATACTATTAATGAATGTTTAAATTTAATTTGGTTATCGTTATATTAGGTTAGACTTAGTATTTAACAAGCAACGAAGAAGTAACTTACTATGCCTTACCTCCTTGTGCCCATAGCTTGACAAGAAATCACCTATATTTATCTTATATGACGTAACGTAATGATATAAATATATTTTTTGATATAGTGTGCGAATAGAACATGAGCTAAAATGAAGTAGTGAATGTATTTAAGTTACATAGTTCAAGTGGATTTAATTATTTTTTTTAAGATAGAAGTATCGAAAATATCTATAAATTTGAGGAAATCATTAGTTTCGTCCCTAAATTATTGATATATTAAAAAATATCATTTTACTTGACTAACTAAACTTAGATAAACCCTGACACATCATCGATCTGCCACATGATATAGCAAGTGGTCTCAAACTCTTGTAGAAGTATGTGACTCTTAATAAAAAGACGAGAGCAGTGTTAAAAATACCTCTAAACTTAACGAGAATTTAGGGGTGTATTTCACTCATGTTGCAAGATCAAGGGTGTATTTAAATTCAGTTAATCAAGTAAATAAGTATTTTTAAAACTTTCAATAATTTGAGAATAAAACTAATAGTTCACGCCAAATTAGGAGTTTTTTAATACTTCTCTCTTATTCGATATTTGATATCTACATTTATCTGTTTAAATATAAAGTGGACAAATATATGCCACGTGGTGCTGCCCAATTTCTCAATCTAATATCCTATATATTAATAATAATAATAATAATACAACTTTACATCGCACAAAGCTAATTAACCAAAAAAAGAACATTCCCTATTATTAATACATTTTTTAAAATTTTAATTAAACATGAAGGAATATATGAGATACTGAACCAACCGTGACAGCATGTGATACACACTATTTTGTCTCATAACAATTATTTGGTTCTTAAAAAGATCAAGAATTGGCTGTTTATAGAAAATTAATAACCTTTTTCACTTTATTTGAATATATAAAAAACTTTACTACTATAACTTTTTCAACACATTATTGTCCTATGTTCTTTAGGGGTGAAGTGTTACCATGCCATGTCTAATTTAGATTTGTTAGTGTTTAATGAGGTGCGTGGCTTTGCATCTGATATTTGTTGGGTTTCTCTCTTCGGCAGCCTGCGCCCCGGCCTTTTTGTGCTATCGTAGTATTAGTCATATTTTTATAATTTTTGTTATATGATATGTATTGTGTTATGATTATTATATAACAGTGATAAAGAAAAAATAGATAATACTTGAATACAAACATGTTAGTTCTTTATATTTGAATTCATAGTTTTAGCTGTCGTATTATTTATTGTTACTATTGTTTGTGATATGACCTTTTTATTATTATATATATTTTTTCATATTGATTTTGATATATTTTATTTGAATGAAGTTTATCATAAAAGAACATTTCTATTTTCACGAGATAAAAATAAAATGGCATACGAATCATCTTTTCTGAATTTCACTTATGATGATACTGAATTTGTTATTATCCTATACTCCCTATGTCTCAATTTATGTGACAAATTTCGAATTTCAAGATTCAGATAAATCTATTTTTTTTATCGTAATTTTTTTCATATATTTTTTTAATATTTTGAATTGTTAATTATTGTGACTTATAGTAATTTTTAAGTAGTTTATAAATATATAAATTTCATTTTAAAAAAATAGAAAATTTAATGAACACATTTTCGATTAAACTTAAATTATTTGACTCTCTCAAAAAAACGAAATATATCACAATTGAGAAAAAAACATATCTTGATTCAAGTATTGGCCAGTCAAAAATTGGAGGTAGTTTTTGCAACTTATGACCACATACTTAAATAGTGGCCTACATATTGTGTCATTGCAATAAGTACAAAAACAGAAAAAATAATAAATAAATAAAAATAGCAATTTCATGGCAATTTCTGAATTGGATGTATGTGGAATATCCATAAAGGAGTTCAAATTGGGATTGAATACGTTTACTATATATAATATATATATATATACAGATTTGCAAGAAAAATGAATCTCTATCTAAATGCAGACATTTGAAATATAACTTATTAGATGTGTTAAATTTTAATTAGAACTTTATAAGATGTATCGGATTTCAGTTATGAATTCTGAAGGCTATTCTATAAAGTTTATGTTATTCTCTTAAAGAAGATCTCAAACATTCTATAAATTTTGGATATTCGCAAAGAAATTATATATCTCAAATATTTCGTAAATTTTGGAGATATTCATTAAGAGATCAAGATATGATTGAATTCTTCTTGACAATCGAATATATCAAGAAGGTTTCCAAAATCATTTTATAGAGATCAAGTCCAAATTAATCTAGTTCGAGAAATATGCTACGTACTAACATCCCTCATATCACGAAGAAAATCCAGAGAAAAGAATCAAGGGAACAAACAGATTTGTACTTATATTGTTATCAATATTATGTCTCTCCATATTTTATTTGTGATGATAATTTATTTTTTATCAATTTAAAATTTGTTGCGAAAACTAAATTTGTTAGATTTTTTATTCTTATTTAATCATTTTGACTAAAATAGAAAATCTCACTTTAAGTTAAAGGAAAAAAAGGGTTTTTTTTTTTCCTTTGAAGGGACAGAAAACGTTTTTACTCTCTAACTAAATTTGGTAAGAACTTAATTTATGCTTTTACTTAATAATTTTTTCATAAGTTTTATAGCCACAAAAAAAACTAGTTATAATAGTAATAGCTTTATAATCATGTAATGATTCCATATTAACCTCTTCTCAATCGGGTTAATTATCTCAAATTTGTCTAGAACAGATTACATTTCATATGTGATTTAAGAGTAATCGCAAATAAATAAATTTACATGGTGCACATCGAATGATAGTGACTATAGTAAAAACAAAAAAATCGCATAATGGATTATAAACTTTACTGCTGGAGAGAAGTATGTATTTTATTAATATGTATGAGTATTTATACAAGAGAGTAAACAAAAATAAAGAAAGAATCAACTAATAAAGTATTGTGATCTTCTCCTAATCATAATAGAAACTAAATCACTAATGAGATACTAAGATATGAAAGATCAATCAAGATATATCATAATATCAATCAAGAAATATCACTAATATGGATCATATGTTTGTACATTTGTATGTATTTTATCACATGATAGACTTTTCAATAAATACAATATAATTTTCTATCAAACGAACACCTTGTTTTCACTTGGCTTTCCCCTTGCATTCTTCTATTCTTTTTTAAAAGTCGATGATTATTTATAGCTATTATTGGATATCAAAAGAAGAGTTCTTATACAGTGCATGCACGTTTTTATTATTTGTCAATATTGTTCTATGAAAATATAAAAGGAATTGAAGTAGGTAGGGGAAAAAGAGAAATTGACTTATATGTGTTTTAATTTACATGTCAAGAAATATAAAATATAGTAATTAATATTCCATTAATGCTTGAATCAAGTAACTGATTGATAAGTTTTCTATAGTAGTCTAATGTAGTCAAATCAACTTTATGAATGGGAAGTGGATTTCTGTTTTCTCATTTAATGTTTGATACACGTATTGAAGTCAGATTATTTTAAATTTATGCTGCGTAGAACTCTATTTGAAATAAACGTTCTCTATTAAGAATTTTCTCATATCCAAAACTCTAACTCAAAACCTTTCATTAAGAAAGATACAGCCTCATCCATTGTATCATATTCACTGGTATTGATTTTATTTTATTTTAATAATTGGATCCGAACTCTGATCTCAAGGGTGGCTTTCTTTTGTTCTATTTGATTATTTTTTTTATAATTGGATTCGAATCATGCTCTCAAGCTAGTTTTCTTTTGTTCTATTTGAGGAGTAAATAAATTAAAAATTCAATCAATGTCTTAAACTTTGACTCACCAACCCTTACTGCTCCAATTCCAATAACCCAAACTTGACCTTATGTTACATAGGTCAAATAAGAAATGATTTATATAAAGATAAAATTCTAATTGATTTTAAATGTTAAGTTGTCCTACCTAATTTAAATAAGAAAAGATTCGATAACAAAAAATTGATTGATTTCAAAATTTTAAATATTGAAAAGGAAAATAAATTATAATTTTGTTAATTTATTCAATTTGAAATTTTAATTTTTGAAGGACAAAAAGAAATATCAAAATTTTATATTGAAATTTCATGTTCTTATAATACGGCATAGACATAATTATTAAATATTCTTTTAATTTTTTATTTTATCTTCAAAAGATGTTGAATAAATAATTAGTCTCTCACTTTAATACTAATCTAATGTTCTAATTTCTACCCAAGAATGATCAATTTTATCATCATGTGGTGTTTACTAATCGTTTTATTCAAATTCGTCTTCTTTTTTTTCAAAGAGATGTCAATTTTTTTATGAATTTATCTCGAATTTAATTTTTATGGTGCAACTTTATTGCAATTTTATCGATAGAGTGATCCTATTTTTCGCTTTGTATTGGTCAAAATATACGTTACATGATTCATTTAAGTAGAAATTTTCCATTTTAGGGTTCAAATTTAAAACCTTAACAAAGCACAAAAGGATCACATTCATTTCCTCTCAGTTTTAACAGTATATTTTCTATTTATTTTTCATTATCACATTTTACTTTATGAGAATTAATTTAATTAATTTTTGGAATTCAAAAACTGTATTAAATTTTAATCTTTTTCATATTAATATGATTAAAAAATATATCTTAAAATATTAATCTAAATTTATAAAATTTTGACTTTAAAAAAAGCGGTGGCAAGCAAAAGTAAATGGATCCAAATATCTCTATGAACAACTTGTTTATTTTTGAAGCATCTCCTTCCTTTATATCAAAAGCTCTCGAAAAAGATGCGAATGAAACTGTATCGTTTATATCAGTTCCTTTTTATATGGATGAACCTATTATTTAATAAATAAAATCCTTCCAATTTCGAAGCGCAAAAAATAAAAATCATAAACTGGACTAAATGGAATTTCTGCAAAAACTGTTCAATCAACTTGAATGTATGCAGAACCAGATGATATATTCAAAAAACCTCTTTCATCTCAATCATTCAGCAAGTGATTTGAAATTAATCGGAGCTTTAATATGAACATAGATAAAAAAGAGTCAAAAATACAAAATATTTAAAAATAATTTAGTAAAAAATTATTTGGTACGTAAAATAAGAATATCAATTTCAAAATAAAACTTTAAAATTAACTTTATCTCATATTTAATTTGAAATATTAGCTAATCTCAGAATTATTTTATATATTTATTTATACTAAAAGAATGAAATTACTTTTTCATATAAAATGTGAAATCTTATTTTATTCCGCGTACCAATAACCGACCACTAAGCTTATTATATTAGATATTTACTTCAATTTCTTAGTTGAATTATTGTGAAACGTCTTTGAGGTGGATATACATGTGACATTAATTATAATGCCCATGTTATGCATGCTACTTGTTTGATTAAATTTGTTTTCCCATAAAAAAAAAATTGATTAAATTAAAGTTGTTTGACCCAAAAAACATTGTTGATTAATCATTAATGTTCCTCTTCAATTCTTCATTAATCAATCATTTAAGAATCTTTCAAGTATGTACTACTAGATTTCTCAATTTATAGCTATGGTCCATATTTAAATAGCGTGATAACAAGAGATATTTCTTGGTTAAAACTAGAAAAAAAAATCACATTTTTCTCAACTAAACAATAAGTGATAGAGGTGTTTCACTAATTGTTTCTTGAATTTCATCCATATATATATATATATATATATATATAATTATGGGGGTGTGTCAGATATAAGACCAAGCCGATATAAGGAAATAAATACATAAAGAAGTTGAGAAAAATCAAATTATATATACATTAATACACAAAGAAGCAAAGAGGGGTTGAGATGAACCTCCTTACGTTCCTTAGCCCCCACCACCACCCCACGTCACCCCTCACTTAGTCGTAATAGATGAGGCGTTTTAAACACTTTTCTTCGATAATATAGATAAATATGGAAAAAAGGTATTTTACTATTGTACTATTTGAAATCAAGTAATTAGTTATCTTTTGTAGATTTTTAGAATAATATTGCCTCCGACAGTAGAAATGAACGAACCTCTTTTTTGCCCTTATCCCTTAAAAGGAGCTCATGATAATTTTGATTAATAGTTAAAAAGTTACTATATACTCGATTTTTACATTAGATCAATAAAACTATGACTTGCATATATACATTTTTGTCTCTTAATTATATTAAGTAATATACGTTTTTACTTTATCTTCTTTAATTTGCCATGTGGTCTCATACTCTTATTCATGAATTTAAAGTCCATTCCATGCATGTAATTGCCACCTTCAAAATTGGATCATTTTTAATTTAATTATTATATGATAAATCGACCATATTATAAAATCATAAGTATATCATATGGTGGGGGTAGGTAAGAAAATAAGTTTTCACTTTTTAAAAATAAATAAATAAATAAATTCTTTTAATTTTGTTAATATCACTTTATCACCCCCTAGGAAGATTAGATATATTGAGTTACAGGAGAAAAAATATGGGTAAAAAGTGAGAGAGATCTATCTTTAGATTTTAGAAGATTGACCTTTCTGATTAAACATTTATTAAAATTTATTTTATGTATTAGGTTATATTGTATAATACGATTTAGTTATTACTACATTATTTTGTTCTTTAATTTTATTAACAGATAGTCAAGTGTTATCGTGTTTTATTTATTAGTAGTAATATTATTAATTAGTATATTCCATTACATTATTTTTTGATTCATTTTTTTACACGTTGTTCCTCTACAATTTCGTTTATCACACTTTTTTGTTATAATTGTTGTATTTTTTTCTCCATTATTTTAATATGATTTCTTTATAAATAGTTTTTTTTTTATTGATTTAGATATGCTTTACTTGAGTCGAGTGTCTATCAGAAATAATCTCTCTACCTTCATATAGTGATAAAGTCGTGCAACACCACCCTCCAATACCTACTAATGAAATTTCACTAAATATATATGTTATTGTTATTGAGTGCGAGTTTCTTAAATGTCAATTATTGTGCATGTTTGTCGTATTGGTCTAAAACACGTGTCACGTAACTCTTGGTTCGTTAAATACAATATTAATCTAATCATAGTATATAAATAAAATAAAATAAATAAGGACAAATGTCAATATATAAAAACATCCTTAAATAATGTTGTTGCCTAAAAGTTTAGGTAAACAATTTATATTAAGAATATGCTCTGCGGATGTAGGTTGAAGAAGGTTTCAAACTTCGTAAACATAGCATCCTAGCATGACTATCTGATTGGATTTAGAACTATTGTTCTTATATTAAGGTTGTCACTAGACATGAGTTATTAAAATGGTTGGAAATAATTTTCTTAAAATATATTATTACGTAATGATTGCCATTATAGGATAGTCATGAAAAAATGATTGGATATTAATGGAATGATGGTGAGCGGGCAATCAATGCACTGTTGGGGTTGGACTCCTTAGTTCTAATTTCAATTTTGGATTTCTTATCATTTTATGATTTAAGTTTTGAAATATTGAGACATTGAATTAATTATTAGGTATATTTTATTATGTGAATATCATTAAATTCATGATATTGGTGAAATTGGAACTTAATCCTAGGCTTAAAATTTAGAAAATATGAGAGTTGACATGTTAATTGGGATTAAGGATAGAAACTTGATTATAGATTTGAGTCTAGACTAAACATATAGTAATATGGGTGCTAGTTTTAAAAATCTTATTGCGATTATTATATGAATAGATTGCATTGATTTCGAAGTTTAATGAAAGGAGAAGACCCAAGTTTCGGAATAATTGTTCGATTGTTTGAGGCAAGTGGATTTCTAAACCCTTGTTAACTGCATAGAATGTCGTATTTCCTTGTGGTATGTGTTGGGGAGTAATGGAACCTGCGATGGATTGATTTGTCCATATTGAATAATTCTAATGATGAAAAAAGAGGTAATAAAAGGCAATGTTATTAATTCATTGTTAATGTTGTATCACGATTGTGTTGTTGTGAATTGTGCATTGTTATGAAAATGGTCATCTCCTCATTATTTGTGTGAACATGTTATTTGCATTGGTTTTGAGACATGATTGTGATATGTGTTATGTGAATTGAGGAAGGATAAAAAATTAAAAAGGATATACCATTTCGAGGAACGCGTCTAAAATTATTTCAAAATTAAAGAATATTATGAAAAATTTTGGAGTCTTAAGAATATCTGGCTTGTTGAATCGTATAATCTTAAAATGTCATGTCAGTTCTATAAAAAAAAAATCATTAAAAATAAAATAAAAATATTTAGGTTTCAATTATTTGAGTGATTATTAACAAATCATTTTTTGCAATGATTATCGTGACATAATATTTGTTGATGATATTAATAAAGAAAAAATTGTACACATCATTTTTGTCGTCGAATTGATCGACGTAATTAGTTAAACGCAATTTTTTTAAATTTTTTTTGGCAACATGAGAATTGGAGAAAACTTAACATTATGAATATTTGGATTAATTAATGTCAATGATACAATAATCATAACAAGTTTAAATTGCAATAATTTTCAAGTTGGTGTCTGTATTTGCATTGTTAAGAGATTCAACATATGTAAAGCGTATTTAGTGAATAATTATATTGCTATTATCAGTGGCGAAGTCAATATTTTTATTAAAAATAAATTTCATAATAAAATAAAACAAATTTAGCACAAATAAGTAGTATAACAGTGTCGAAATGGATCCATCTGAGCCCAATTCAATATCTTAATGTTCAACTCAACTCGGCCCATTATGTGAGTCATGGGCTTAACATTCATTTAGCAATAATTCAAAAATAACCAGAAAAAAATAATTATTCTAATTTCAAAAAAAAGAAGAAGCCATTTGAGAAGTAAATAATCACAAGAAACAAAACAGAAATATGATTTTACTAACTTCTTAACACAAACCAAAAATACAAAATACAGCCAAATTCAAAAGTTACACAAAACACACAGCCAAAAAGAAAGATATGGCTATTTTTAGTACTTCACTTTCACATTTTTGCCTGTTGAATCCTTAGCTTCAACTTCAGTAATACTCTCTTCAACATCCATTCTCCCAACGTCGTTGAACGTCTGGCCGGTCATCTGATCGGCCTGTTTCAACGTCGTTGAAGTCTTACCTGCCCGAGTATCGTCCACATCCACCACGATCTTCGATCCTCCTCCGGTAGTAGTATCATCGGTGGTATGTTTCGGTGCTAATAGGCTTCCAAGCGCACCGAAAATACCACCGGTGGCGACTTTTCTATCACGATCATCGTCACCTTCGTGCATTTTCATTTCATCCATTTTTTTTCTTGTTGTTGCTTCTTCCGTTTCATCATACTTCTCCTGCAATTCATACTATTAAACCTATGTTCATAATATTATGGAAGACTATAAAATATATTGCCAATTGTTTACATTCCACAAAAATTGAAATTTATCACATACAAATAGAACATATTACTCGCTACTGCTAAAGATTGAAATTCCATGACAATCAACTAATGCTGGTAATAATCAACTAATGCTGGTAATACTATTGCCCATTGCTTTTACATTCCACAAAAAATGAAATTAATCACATACAAATAAAACATAATACCACGACTAAATAACTTAATTGCTGCTAGATATATTCTTTAAAAACCAATTATTAGATACAATTTCTTTTTTCTTTTTTTGCTTCTACGTCATGAAGTGACGTAGCCAAAAAATGCATTCTTTAATCAAGAAATGAGAAAGATTGACCCATGCATAAGGAGGTCGCCCTAGCGGGCTGCGATTTCATAAAAATCGTTGTGAAACTGAAACGACGTTCAGGTTTTCTGTATACAGCTGTCTCAATCATCCACAGCTCCGGGATTAATGTGCTCTTTTTTATGCTGGAGTCATAGCTTATCTAAATTCTTATTCCCACCCCTACAAGGTCTTTAAATAAAATGAAGATCCAGGCCAGTTCCTGTTTAAGTTGGAGTTTCCTATGCTTAAAGAATTCTTTAAAAACTAATTATTAGATACAATTTTTTTTTAGTAATGTTGCAACTATAGCGAGATTAAAATTCCATGACAATCAACTAATGCTAGTAAATACTTTAGTATTCTTTGTTAAATTACCTATTTATTGCAGCTAACATGTTCAATATCAACATTATCTTACATATGTACGGATGTTCAAGATCACAAAATTCAAAAAATTATTTTACTTATTAAGATAAATAAATTAAAACAGAAGTATCATATAATTTGTTGCTCACATTTTATTGATGGCATCCAAAATTATACAACAAAAGTGCTATGGATTTTAAAGAAGAAACTAAGCAAGAAGACTATAAACGGCTAACCTTAGCAGCTCCCGCCGTTTCATTTGCCTTCTGTTTAGCCGTTTCGTCCGCCTTCTGTTGAGCCGTTTCCTCCTTTTTACCCGTAATCATATCCATAGCCCGCCTCGCGGCGTCAGCCGCACTGTCCTTCAGCTCAGCCAATTTCCCCACCGTAGTATCTTTCCCTTCTTTCGCCTTTTCAGCCGTATAATCCTTATACACTCTGGTTTTTTGCATCGTCTCGTCCTTAGCTTCCTTCGCTTTATCCTCTGCATACTCCTCGTACTCTGCTGCTTTACGAGTTGCACTGTCTTTTGCTTCTTTGGCCTTATCTGCAGCGTAATCTTTGTACTCTCCCATTATCCCTACCGTCGTATCCTTGGCCTTCTCCGCTGCATAATCCTTCGTTTGCTTCGCCTTGTCTGCATACTCTCCTGCTTTATCTTTAACTTGTTGTGTTTTATCTGAAACAGATGCTTTAGTGGCCTTACCCTTTTCTAATGTTGTATCCTTGACTTGACTTGCTTTTTCTGATGCAGATGCTTTAGTGGCCTTAACCTTCTCCTCCGCATAATCAGTATAGTCGCCCATTTTATCAGCTGCAGCGTCTTTAGACCGTCTTGCATTATCAGACGCTACGTCAGCAGTGTCGCTGGCGGTTTCATGGGCTTTTCCGGTGACAGCGTCTTTAGCATGACCAAGAGTACCCTGAACGGATTTTATTATACTGCCAATAACACCGGGCTTTTGTTGTTCAACATCTCTTTGACTTTGATCCCTTCGTTCTTTATTCACATCACTAAGTTCATCAGCTGCTATTTTTGCAGCAACTTCTGCTCTTTCTTCCTTCACTGCTTGCCTTGACTCCATTTTTTTTTTATCTTCTAAACAAACAAAAAAACACTAAATAATACTTTTTAATTTTATTTTTTTTTGCACTTTTGAGATTTAATGAGTGGGAAGGAATTGGGGTTTGGTATATATGTTGAGGTGGTTAAGAAAATTGGATTGGACACGTGGAGGAATGGAGAGTTATGAGGTGACACGTGGATGGTGTTGTGGGTGTTTGACACGTAGCAAATTGAGAGGTGTACTTGTAAAGTGTAAGGAGAAAGCTTAATATGTAGGAAATGGTTCATGATTCGAGGTGGGTGGATAAGAGTAGAAGTTTCTAGCTTGCCGTCAGAGCGCGGAGTTAGACAGAATCGAGAGGTTCATTAGAAATTTTTTTTTTTTTTTTTTTTGTTAGACTATTGTATTATAAAAGTTACGAACTCATATTAATTATTAATTACAAATGTTGTAAATTTTACCCATAAACTCATACTCAACATCAAAAATATTGAGTCCGACTAAATTTGATATTACATTGCATTGGGTGATACAGAAGATGGATCCAGTGGCTTGAGGGCTAGCTGGCCTGAAAATGTTCATGAGGTGGACTGTTTGTAAATAGGCCCAATAACAAGATAAGAAGCCCATGAGAGATTGGGCTTGAGGGAGTATGCAATTGAAGTTGAATATTTACGGTGGATAAATCTAAGATATTTTTTTTATCGAAAGTGCGATATTGTGAACACCAAATTTTGAATATTTTTTGTCTAAAATTTGATGAGATCTACTTTTGACATTTTAAACTAAAGTTTAATCTGACTTGTGTTACTTTTGGGTTGTGTGTACTCATTTGAATTTGCTAATGACATCTTTATTTTCTGTCTTAGTTAACGAACCACGATTGATTTGATATTATTCGTTTTGAGTTAATCACTACATTAAATTGATTCACTCTATATAAGTTGACAAACATGAATTATCGTACCACGTCTCATCTTATTTTAGATGCGTGTAATGAGATTCAAACATCTAAATATTTGCACATGAATTTTTGAAGTCAGATGTTTATTGTTATGATTTTTAAAATCTAAAACTTTAAAAATATACCTAAAAATTATTATTTAAATTTCCTTATGTCGATTTAAATTTTTTCTGCTATAATTAGTGTGCTCAATAAATATGAAATTTGCCTAAACCTCACAATTTAGTGGCACTCACTTGATTGTGTAAAACTATTAGTTTGCATTCACTCTTGCCACGTTTTACCTATGCCCATATATTGCTAAATGTGGTGAGTTAAAATGGGCTAAATGAGAAAGAGCTAGTTAATAATTCGTTAAAAAGTTATTTAGATTGAAATAAGCTATAAAAAAATATAAATGATTGCGTCTCGACTCAACTCTCACGGATCAATACAATTAAGCATGTCATTGACATGCCCAAACTTTATTGGGTTAAGAGATGTCAATTTTTTCATTGGCCACCCTTAATTTGTCTCTTTCACATGTTAACCCAATTGAAGAAAATAATGAAGTACTTAACAAATTACAAATTAACATAAATTTAGGAAATACAAAACATCTTAAAGAAGGAAAAAATAACAACTTCATCAAGTATTTGAATTGTGATATCTCCCATTTAGATATTCCAATTCAAATTCTTGATCAACCCACAAGTAATAAACATCAAGAAATAATCATAAGCTACAAACATTCATATGATTTGAAGCGCGCTTGGTGAAGTAAGTGTGCCCGGGCTAAAAAGAATAGAAGAACACCATGCAAAAGAAGCCGGCGATAGAGGAAAATTAGTCAGGGGACTACACGATCCAAAATAATTTTCTGATGAGATCCGAGGCGTTACATGTGATCTTTCTTGTGCTTCAAACGTTGTTGAATCAACACACGCCTCAAATTGGTTGTTTGTAGAAGAAGAAGGAAGAAGGAACTCGCGCCATTGTACAAGAATATTATTATTGTTGTTGTTACTTCTTTGTAATGAAACTGGTGAGAGATCAAGTGGAGGAGGAGCAATATCTTGTAAACGCTTCGAATTAAAAGAACTAGAGCCAGAATCAGAACGAGAGGTAGAATTATTGGAGACGGATTGAAACTCGGGAGATGAAGTGAGCATTTGGACAACATCCTTGAAATCATTAGGTTCAACTCTATAGATTTTAGGAGGTGTTGGTGGCAAAGGTGCAATTGGTAGTTTAGTCATAGGTTTTAATGGGAGCCTTCTAACTCCATGAAGTGAGGAATGATATGAGGCTAATTTTTTATTTTTCTTCACTTGTTGTGCAAATGTAGAAGAATTATTAGAAGAAGAAAAAGAAGAGATAGCATATGAATAAGAATCCATTTTAATTTTTTTTTCTATGTTGCAAGTTTGTCTTATAACATGAAATAGTACTTAGATAATTGCTTGCTTCTATATATAGAGAGAAAGGTGACAAACTTGAGCAACTTGTCTTAAAATAATACTACAAATTTATGTGATACATTTTTTTTTATTAGTCTGATCTGAAAAGAATAATATATTTTTATTTTGAGTAAAAATTAAGCTTTAAACTTTTAATTTGACTTTAATGAGATGATTTACAATCAAATAAATTACTAAATTTTGTTTTAGACCACAAATTTTAAACGTTATATTTTTTCTTTCTTAAATTCCGTGTCCAGAAATAAGAATGGATTTTGTTTTTAGCGTCGGCTATGGATGAATATGATGTAACATTACAACTTGCAAATGTCTAATGTCTAATCTATAAGAAAAACTGTTCATTATATTTGACCTATATTATAAAATTGCCTCCATTTTTGTTTAATTCTTCTGTTATATATCTGTACTACTAAGTCACTAATGGTTAATTAAACATTTATTATTTTTATGTGCATTAATTAATTTTTTCGTAATAAGTGAAATTAATAATATGAAAAATAAGACAAGTAATATATTGTAATATTTTAAAAGTACATAGTGTATGAATTCTTTACAATATCTTGTTATCGATTATTCGACTCGTACTTCTTAACATGTAGTTCAAAATCAACCTAAGATTATATTTTTATGTGTTAATTTTTTAATCATATAGTTTGTTAATGTTGATGGTACTATATAATTTGAATATGATATGGCACAACGAACCTCAAAATTAAAATGAACTACTATTAAAAAATTACTATTTTCACCTCTAAAAAAATGTTTAGTAACTATTTTCATATATATATATATTGATTGAATTAGTGAAAAGAATAATGAAAAAAATCAAGAAGTTCACCACTATTTCAATGAGAATATATTTTTCATCATTCAATTTTCAAGTGAACTGATTCGATAGAAAAATATATTTTATTACACAAATTTTTCAATAATTCATGACGGAAAAATCCATTTTTTGGATGATTAATTCTACAGTACTTGTATTGATTATAGTTCAAAATCGGAAATAGCCAAAATAAGAAATCAACTTGTTGACAAAATCAAAAATAGTCATTTTCCCTTGACCAAAGACTAAATAGATTGCTTAATTAATTAAATTATCGTTCGTGTTGCGTCTCATAAATGTCTGTACAGGAGGAGGAGGTTCATCCAAAAAATAGCGGCTGCGAATTTATCGAAGAATATTATGAAAAAGTATTTGTATTAATTATGATTTCTTCACATATACTGAAGTGTTTCGATTTTAGATTATTTGTGATGCATAGTTACTTTCATGTAGGATGTGTTAGGGTTATAGTGAAGATGCATAGGATGTATATTTAATGTAATGTAAATCAGATATAATATACATTTATCGATTTGGTTATTATTGATTTTAATGCGTTTATTAATTATACACAAAAAATTTAAAAAGATTCATTCAAAAGAGAAAAAAAAAAGACAACAATTCATTCAAAACGAAAAAATAGTTAGAATGACTAATATTACGGAACTTTCGTTATTACTATTGTTTAGCATCGACTATAGATGAATGCGATGTAACAATACAACTTGCCACGTCTGTCTAAAATATATTTGACCTGGACTATAAATTTGCCTCTATTATTGTTTAATAATTCTTACATAACATAGATAGTAATGTTCGATATTTAATTTGGATTGATTTTTTATTTTAAAAAAATTAAATTAATTAAGTTGATTTATTTTATATTAATTTATAAAATAAATTATATATATAATTGATTGATCATAGAGAAAGGATATAAAATGAGTCGATTGAATCGATCATAAAATTTAAATATTAAATCCATCTCAATCTTTAGCTGACGGCTAAACATATCCCCAGTCACTTTCATGCATTAAATTTTGTAATGTTTCTGATATAATTTATTAGTATAAATTTCTAGTTGTATGACTTCTAAATTATGAACATATATTATAATTGTATATTGCCAATGGGACCAAGTCTTTCAATATTCAAACTTGATTTTAGTCATTCAAACAAATTAAAGAACAATATTTAGTGACTTAGGTAAGCTTGAAATCCTCAAATCCTTTCAAGATCTAGTTAAATATTATTTTATGTTAATTATGATACTGATGTTCATTAAAAATTTGTTACTAATTCTATTTAGTAATGAAGTAATGATAAATTATAGAAATGTTATCTTAGCAAGAGGGTATTTAATAACAAATTAGCGACATATGTATAACTATATTTTTTTTAGTAGGACATGACTTGAAAAGTAAAGATTAATTTTCAATAAACATAAAGAACAAAATTAATTTATTATGTTAAATGAGTGATAGTAAAACTAGTCAAATATATATATATATATATATATATATATATAGGTAGACATTAATATTGACAGTGATGAACAGGTTGATTATTTTTTTAATTCTTAATCAAAAAAATTAAATTTGAGTTTTTTAAAATAGAAAAAACAAAAATCAATTAGAAGTGCCGCTCGTAAAAAAGTCTTGTAATGTACTTAATAAATTTATTTGAACATTATTATAAATATCGAATACTGAATGTTTTTTTTTTTTTTTTATATATTCACTGAAAAATAACTTAATTACGCTTCATAGTCATAGTTTGCTAATTATGATATATATTAGAGGGAAGAGGGAGGAGAGAGGCGAGCGAGATTGAGAAAGGGAGGAGAGATGACAGAGAAACGAATTGTATATATGTATATCTGTCATATAATTGTATATATGCAACTGGTATACATATGTATTTGTATGTCTGACGAGCGAGATTTGGAGGGAGGAGAGAGGCAGAGAGTGGAGAGAGACGAACTGTATATGTATATTTGCCAGATAATTGTATATATATATATTTGTATATCTGGCGAGTGAGATTGAGAGAGGGAGGAGAGATGCGAGCGAGATTGGAAGGAGGGAGAAGAGAGGCGAGCGAGAGAGGACAAAGAGTGGAGAGAGACTAATTGTATTTATATATTTGTCATATAATTATATATGTAGTATAGTTTGTATTTGATAATTTGTATTTGTACATGTATAAAAGAGGAGAGAGGCGAGAGAGAGAGGAAGAGAGGAGAGAAGTGACGTAATTACAGTTAAAATTATGTTGTGAGTCGTAATTAATTCAAACTATAACTATGTTAACTAATAAATTAGTATATGTTTACTTATCCGCGTAATTTTCCTAAAAAAATAACTAACTAGGCGGCTAGTTTTGTCGGTTTATCACGTAATTAAATTTGTTTTCAAGCTAAACTTGAATTTGTTGTACAAAATAAATCGTGGGGCACACGTGAACTGATGTTCACAATATCTTTTAGCTCATATATTTTATTTTTTTATGACCAATATATATTAAATTTATCTGCATTCAATATTTAGATTATACGATTTTATAAAAATTCGATAACTTTATATTATATGAAAGAGTTTGAACATCTAATTCAAGCATTTTTAATATTGCCAAGACCTTAATAAATATTTTTATAATGGTGTAAAAATATTTGCACAATTATGTCACTTGTTGATTAAGTAACTACATGTAACTAAATTCCTTGAATAATATTAATTGATTATATGATAAAAATAACTATACATCTATCATAAATACAAAAAATTCTTGATAGTGTGATTTTTATTTCTTCATAAATAATCAGTATATATAACGTAAATTCTTTCGAAATAGCCACATTTGGATGATATAACTTGATGTAACATCGTTTTTGTCCCAAAGTTAATTAATTATCAAGAAATGGACCATCATGTCCTCAATATTTATGATATAAATAATAATGGTAGATAAGATTAATCTACCATTATTAATCTGGTATTTAATATTATTCGTTAGTCAAAGTAGAGACCTTCACTATCAGATTAATTACTTCAATTTTTTGAATAAATTAAATCAAAAGACTTCCAGATTATTTCATAACAATTGAACAAGAATTTTTTTTCTTTAAATTGAATCTGCCGCAAAAATATCAAATATATTCCAAAGTACTAATTATGAGGTTTTATTGAACTTGAACCTTTTTGTTAGAAATTTGACGAAAGAATTAAATTTCTCTTTTCATATTAAATTCGTAAAAGTTGTTAATAATTAGAATAGATTCGTTAATCAAATAAAGGAAGAAGGAGCCTAGACACGACATGAGATGCCAATATATTGAATTCTCCCTTAAGCATTTTAGATGAACTACATGATGCATGGCATGGGTTTCGGGATGTACCTAGGACCAATATAAGGGCGGAGCTAGGGAGATCGCGCAAGTCTCTGAAAATCAAAATTATATTCATATATCTATACATATAGACGATATTCTTCTTCTTATATTTATATCTTTATATTTCTTTTTTCGTAAAAATTCTGACTCTCCAATGATTCCTCCTCTTTGTTTTTGAAATCATCTGGAAGGTTTGTTCCTTAAAATGATTGGAGCAAAGAGTCAAGAGACTCAAAATGAAAAGTTTCTATTTTGACTATAAATAAATAAATATTTTGAGAACATGCATGAACCAAATTAAATGCTATCATTATCTAGCCATGCCAAAAGGCAATAAATATTTGGATGTACTAAACTTAAATTTTATATCAGCCTCTAAACTTGGAGAGACGTTTAGTTGCACTGCCCGAAGAGTCGGAAGTAGTATATATGTGAGTTCGACAGAAATCATTAGTTTTAGAATATTCACATCCGAAGCATAAAAGTTACTACTAAGCATATAACTTTTGTATATCATACCATAACAGATTCAGTGAAGTCTCACACAGATGGAGTATGAGAAGGATAGAATATACACAAATTTTATTCTTATTTTTTTTGAGGTAGAAAAATTATTTTGTTTACCTCTGATTTAAATAATACATATCGAAGAAATATGAAAACATCGCAATCAAATATAAAGTTGTATATTTCCATATAATAAAATAGTGTAATTATTTGTAGGATGGTCACATGAACAATATATAATTGTAAGCAATCTCTTCTGTCTTTGTCATGGAATTAAATTTTCTTATTAGTCAATAAGTTGAATCTTTATATTGGCTGTTTCTACTCTGAACTTTAGCATATATATGTACAAATAGTTATCCAATAAAATTCATTTTAAATAAATTAAACTATATGAAGGTTCATTGTACCTTATCATAAAATTCAAATATATACAGTTAACGTCAACAAATTGATTTTAGACCTATTGATCGACTATGTACATGAATATGTTGCTTTCCAAAAAATATTAGAAGTATTCTATATATAAGTTTCACTTCTAAAGCTCGAACGTAGAATATTGTGCTGAATTTTCAATCCTCAGTCCTAAAATTGTTTTTTATACATCAAGTTTTTATGTCAATAATCCTACACTATGATTATTCTTTTGTTCTTATGAAATTTCTAAATAGCTGAATATTGTTCAATTGCATGACACAATGATCAATCTTCCCCTTTTATGAAAGCAACCTTGTTATCAGATAACAAAGTTGATTCCGCCTCATAACCCTCCGCGCCCCTCTTAAGGGATGCCGACCATGAGCAAGGAACCCCAACACCAATAACTTAGACATTTCTAACTCACGTCAAACTAGACTGTCTTGATTTTTGTTTGCCCTAATTCTAATAAATACTAAATCATGTAATGCCTTTGTTATATCATACATATAATAACTTATCATGTCAGTCCCCTTCCTACTCAACTATTGAAAATCGTATCCTAAATTTATAACACATTATATTATGATTTAATAATACAGAGAGAACAGAACAATTCAAAGGGACAAATAATTAAACAAAAATTAGATGAGATTTTGTAATAGAGGTCAAATAAGAACAATAATACACTAGAAAGACATGGCAAGTTGTAATGTTACATTATATTCAACCATAGCCGACGCATTAGACAATTTTTATTCCTTCTATCTTGTATTGTCACTCTAACAGAGGCGGAGCTAGAGTTCTAGTTACAGATTCGATAAAACTCAATAATTTTGACCAAAATATTGTATTTATATTGAGAAATTCACTTGTAAGTATACACAATATATCTAATATGAGTAAACTACTGTCTTTTCTAAAATTTCGAACTTATAAACTCAAAATTCTATTGAGAATTGAGATATCCTAATTTTAAGACAAGTTGTTGAGTCTTGTCACCTTGTGTCTCTCTATATATAAGCAAGAGCTAACAGCAAAAGCAGCAAATGAATTCTTCTTAGTAATTTTTTTTAATTTCTTGTTAAGACAAAAACTTACAACATAGAAAAATAAAATGGATTCTTGTTCATATGCTATTTCTTTTTCTTCTTCTAATTCTTCTTCCACAAATCCACAAGAAGTGAAGAAAAATACAAAATTAGCCTCATATCATTCCTCACTCCATGGAGTTAGAAAGCTCCCAACAAAACCAATGACTAAACTACCAATTGCACCTTTGCCACCAACACCTCCTAAAATCTATAAAGTTGAACCTAATAATTTCAAGGATGTTGTCCAAATGCTTACTTCAACTCCCGAGTTTCAATCCGTCTCCAATAATTCTATCTCTAGTTCTGATTCTGATTCTGGCTCTGGTTCATTCAATTCGAGGCGTTTAAAAGATATTGCTCCTCCTCCACTTGATCTCTCACCAGTTTCATTTCAAGGAAATAATAAAAACAAAAATATTGATGCACAATGGCGCGAGTGCATTGACTTAACAAAGTATGAAGCAACGCACCAGATTCCATCAGAAAATTATTTTGGATTGTGTAGTCCCCTAGCTAATTTTCCTCTATCGCCATCTTCTTTTGCATGGTGTTCTTCTATTCTTCTAAGCCCTAGCACGCTAATTATTTCACCAAGCGCGGTTCAAATCATTTAAGTGTTGGTAACTTAAAATTATAATCCTCATGGTTTACAAAATGAGTACTACTACATTTATTTACTTTGTATGTCGATCAAGAATATGAATTGGAACTAAAAATTAAAGTTATCACAATTCAATTACCATTTAATTTCAATTCCAAAATATGATCAAATGTATTGTATTTCCAAATTTTCATTTCAATTGTGTATGGTTTTTGCATGTAATTATTTGTGGTCTCTTTGCGACTCCCTAGCACACTGAGGATTTACTGTTTATTACTATTCTTCCTTTTTTTAAATAGTCAAACTGATAACAAAAAGTTTAGGAAACAAATTAAATAGTACTATGTTGTATAAAATGGTTGTCAGACCAAGCTATGTATGTTGTATGGGGGAAGTAGTATTGATCAATCAAGAATTCACACGTTCAGAAAATGAGAGTTGTAGAAATTTGGGGTACTAAGAGAGATAGGATTAGGAACGAAGATATTTTGGATAAAGTGGAGTAGCCTCCATGTTGGACAAGATGAGGGAGATGAGATTGGATTATGATTTGAACATGTGATGATGAGATGCGTAGATGTCCCGATAAGGAGGCGTGAGAGGTTAGCTATGACGGGTGTGAGAAGAGGTAGAAGTAGGCTAAAAAGTATTGGAGTTAGCTGATTAGATAAAACATGACATACCTGCAGCTTACTGAGGACATGACCTCCTCTCACGGAAATCGAAGATTAGGATAGAATGTTTGTAGGTAGTCGAGCGTTGACGATCAATTCCCCTGCAGCTTACTGAGGACATGACCTCCTCTCACGGAAATTGAAGATTAGGATAGAAGGTTTGTAGGTAGTCGAGCGTTGACGATCAATTTCCCTGCAGCTTACTGAAGACATGACCTCCTCTCATGGAAATCGAAGATTAGGATAGAAGGTTTGTAGGTAGTCGAGCGTTGAAGATCAATTCCGCAGCAGAAGTTTAAAAAGAAAAATGATGTCTTTGAATCAACAATTTAATTAGATATGATTCTGAACAGGGGAAAGAGGGATTTTTAATTAAAGATCCATTTTGATTATTGGGTCGGCTCTTTTGATGTTGTATTATTATCTGGGGTCCACGTTTATATGATATAAAAATCACTCTATTTTATCAAGTTAGCTATTTATGATACGATCGAAAGAACCTAACTTGACTTATCGTCTGAGAAATTTACTCATCTTCCTAGTAGCTCTTAATTATTATTTTGGGCCCATTAAAAGCAGTACAATCGAAATTGTAATCAACAACACTCGTGTTTAGTGTGCCGGGTTAGGATTGACCCGGCCCACTAAACACTTACTCATACCAACTAGTAAAGAGTCCTTTGTTGGTTTAATTCATAATCAAATTTCTTTAGCGAAATTAAACTTTCATTTTTATTGATTATACTTCCAAATTGAATTTAACCCATTTTTTTTAGCAAATATAACTATGTTAAGTAAATAAAAGTGTATTTTTCCTAACAATGTTAGTCATACAATTTAACATGACAGAATAATAAATAGAAATATTGCATTCGAGGCTCATCACAATCCTTATAAAATAAATCTCGTATTTAGCTCATAAAAAATAATTAGACTACCTCATGAAAAGACATATTGAAAACGCAATCAATAAATTAAGTAAATAAAATTAAAATCTTTCTAAACTCAAACTTTTAGAATACGAGATGACTATGCGCTTTAACCATAAACTTAAACTTTTATAGATGATATAGTTATATATAGACTTCACTAGTATTAAGATTAAAATTAAAAATGCCCCGTATTCCGGGGACAAAACAATTACATTTTATTATATGATAATTTGTACAAAATTTCCAAAAAATAAAATAAAAGGATTTAATTTCAAAACATATATAGTAAATACAAATGTATTTAATTTGCACGTCTTATTTTTAAAATATTCTAAGGTGCGTGTCACCTCATGTGGGGCTAGTCTTCACTATCCAATTGTCCTTTGGAAAGTGGAAAGTCTTGTGTGGGTGGTGCAAAAAAAAACATGGAAAATATCCAATTAAGTGATGCCAAATTAGCAAACTCCGCGACTAGTCAAACGAATGAGAGGTTGTTGACGAAAGAGTTAAAAGGTTGCATTTGCGATAATTCAAAAGCTATGCAAGATTCGTTTAACTTCTATTGCCTGTTAACTTGTTTGTCCTATTGTTCGCTTGCTAGATCTATTTTGTTGAGTAGTTTGTTGTTGATGAAAGGCTAAAAAAGTTGTATTTGCTATAATCCAAAAGTTGTGCAAGATTTATTTAATTTTACTCGTATTACCGCGTGTTAGCTTTCTCACGCATGTTAATGGCAAACAATAACTTGCTTGTACTATCACTCGATTGCTAGCTTTTTAATGGCAAACTCTACGTACTCTAATCTAGCTATTTTTTCTAAAATTTTCTTGAAAGTCTTTGTTTCCTTAATGATTGAATTAATTGCTAATTAGAGTATTAAGTCTAATAGTGGAAATTTTTACTTTTTGACTCAAAAATATTTAATTTGATACATGCACCAAGTTGAATGCTGTCATTATCTCGCCGCCAGGGCAACTAATAATTAATTAAGCTCTTATCTATTATTATTTTTATGGTGTTCGGATAAATTTTCACGCACCTCAATTAATTTTACGAGATAATTATCATCTCTATCAACAAAAAATACCAGATAACTCTGTCCATCAAGATTAGGACATATTAAAAAAAATTACCTAATATTTAAATATGTCATAATATTGACGACGTGATGACCTATTTAAGTTCTTGATGATTAAATTTGAGACAAATTCGTAAGAATATCCGAATTTATTGAACATGTGATCTTTCAAAATAAATGGAGATTTCAGTTCGAAATCTTCTGCGTGTTTTCAACCATCAATCAGGCTTGTCGTATAGAATTTGTCTAGTATAATTCAATTTTCATGTGTAATTTATAGACTATTATATTAAATATCAAATTTACCTTGTTTGTATTCGAAAAAATAACGATTATAAATTCCTTATCGCGAATTAATTAAAGACGTTACATAAAGTTATATAATATCTCTTATTTAGGCGTCCAAATGTGAATATTTGCATTCTATTTATAGTCACACTTACACAGAATCTTTGCATTCAAATGTGAATATTTGAATTCGATCCATATTATATAGTAATGTTTAGAAAAAAAAAGAAGGTAAACTTAATATTAATAAAGTAATTGAATGAAACTTTCTAAACGTGAATAATATGATTTGATCATGGAGAAGTGTGAACTATAAGAAATACTTACACCAATCCTTTTTAATTGTTGCGTTTATTAATAATTAAATCTTTATATTAAAAATTTAAGGTATAACAAAATATTATGATTCCTTCGTTTCAAATTATCTGTTGTGATTTTCTAAAAATAATTATCTCAAGTTATTTGTCATTTTAAAAACTCAAGATTTTTTTTTATATTTAGTAGTTCTTAAAGCTAATCACAAACACCTCAATAAAGGACATAGTAAATAATTAAAAAAGATACCTCCTAATCATTCTTTAGAAGAAAGTAAAAGAAAAGCACGATAAATAATTTGAGATAAACTGAGTAATAATTCAGAAAAGAAAAAATATTCTTATTAATATTATTTTTTTAAAAGATGTGTCAAAAAAAAAACACGATAATTAAAATGAACCAATTTGGTTTGTAATAATTAAACTCAATAAGCTTAGTAAGAATTACGTAATTAAAAAACAAGACCAGCCGCCTACAGATTTTTTTGATTAATTAGTCTTTATATATATACCTCACTCCATTTAGCACTATTTATAAGAAAAAGAAAAGGAACAAAAAAAAAATTGTAAATATATTAAGTGGATGCTGACTTATTTTCACATAAAAATAATGTTTAACAAGATCTTTGAATATTTTTAGGATTTCAGATTACATAAATTAAAGTTAATTAACAAACTATTATATAGATATCATCCCTACGTAATAATTATGTCATAAATATTGAGGATGTAATGGTCTGTTTCCTCAATAATTGACCACTTAAAAAACAGTAATTTAACAGAAAAATCAGTCTTTAATTCTATTTAGTGATAAATTATAAAAAAAAATTAACTAGCGATAGATCATTGATGAAATTGGTTACTAAGTGATATAATTATATTAAATTTGAGACAAAGATGCCCAATTAGTATTTTTGTGTTGCATATTTAAAGATTTGATGCGACTATCATTATTTATATTCAAATTTTTTTTTCCAATGTTTTCGTTAAGCTTATTGTCAGTACAACAAATATTTTATTGAAACAAATAGAGTTAATTTTTAACAAATTCAAAGGATCAGAATTATATTATCATATATACTTAAGGAACTATTTTAAACCTACTCCAAAAGTAAGAGATTATTTGTATCATTTTCTCAGATTAATTAGTCTAATAAACGCGGTGTTGTTACCAAAAAATTAAATAAAATACTAAAGAATGTAGTGAAGAAGTAGATAATAAAAGTTGTAAATATATTACGTAGGTGCTGACATATTTTCACATAAAAATAATGTTTACAAGATCTTTGAAGGATTTAAATTGCAAAAAAATCATTAATTGTTCTTTGTTTGAATAACTTATCCTGTTATATAGTATAATCAAATTTAAAAATATTGGAAGAGTTGGTCCCATTAATAACTACTTTCAAGATTAAAAACATAACACACAATCATAGACTTGAATTATATATATATATATATATGTTTTTTAAAATACAATCGTGGACTTGAAATTTATAACAACTAACTAGACATGAGACTCCGTGTCAGTATGAGCTCAATACATGTTATTTTTTTAAGTTTCGATTTATATGACAGTTGAAATTTGGAGAATTATTCAAATTTTTATATCAATTTTAAATATTTCAAGTTGTTATTTATTGTGATTTATAATAATTTTAAAAAATAATTTTCAAATAATTACTCTCTAATATGTAATGCTTTTTACGTCATTTTCAAATATTATATGTTACTTTTTTGTTTCAATTTATATGGTACCGATAGAATTTTGAGAGTCATCAGATTTTTTATATGTTTTAATTTAAAAAATTTAAGTTATTAATTATCGTGATTTATAGAATTTTCTTACGTAATTTTTAAATATTCAAAACACTAAAAAAAATTAAAAATTAAAATTACATAAATGACCTCAACAAGAAACAGAGACATCGACCAAGAGGTGCCAAATTCTAGACTTCTCTACTATATATCTTGGACGTCGTCACCAAATGTAATGCATGCGTTGATGGTAAATATTGAAATACGAATACATATGATAAAATTAATTCATAAAATATAATTTACTTAACTTAATTACTTGAGATGATGATTTGATGAAAAAAACTTTTTTACCTCACAAAAATAAGATTAAAATTGTATTTACTCATCCTTTCGAGACCCCACTCGAAGAATTATACTGATAATATTATTGTTGATGTTGTTGTTATGTTAATAATGCATTTTTTTTTCTTTAGTCATTGAAAATGATTTGTGGTTTGAAGCAATTATATATCCAAATAAGGATTCATTTTAATAAAAATGTATATTTGAAGGTTCATTGCATCATATCAAATTAGATAACTTGTTAATAATAAGTTGAAAAATTCACCTTATAATATCCACTTTACACCTAAAATAGGCATTATCACACTATCACTAGTAAGATTGTATAATTTTTTTTAAATTACATTTCCAGCAAACACATATATATGAAGTAATAAAAAAACTCTTATCTAAAATAAATAAATAAAAAATTCGATGCATAAAACATCTTGCATTAATAAGATTCAGAAAAATCACACTTTAAGGAAGCAAACATTAATAGTTACATTCATGACTAGATATGTAACTTATACGTTATACGAAAATAACTTCACCGTTACGCAAAACTCTTACCATATTATCATTAATTAACTTATGAAAATTTGCAACCCTATTCATTAGAGAGGGGTCTGGCGGCTAAGCAGTCAGCTTTACACTAACAGTAAACACTTCCCACATAATTGCTAAAAGTTAATTGAGTATAAAATATATATTTTTTTAAATAGATGTTGAATCAAGTTGCAACTAAAAAAGTGTTTGACTAGTTGTTAATAACATATGTATATTGTTCATGCTTATTTTGTTTAATTAGATCATTTAAACAAGCTCTAAATAACATATGTATGAAGCAAAGAATGTGGTAAGATGAATGTGATCACTTTACTTTTTAATGAAAGATCACTACAACAAAAACAACTTTTAGCGGCAATAAATATAGACATTAATAAAGAGTGCTAAAGTCTTTACTAGTTAAGTGTCATTAGAACCAATATCGCTAAAGGCTTAGAGTGTTAATTGCCGCTAAAAATACATATTTAGCGGCAATTAAGAATTAATTGTCGCTAATGATCATTTTTTATGTAGTGAATGTTTGATTTGAGCCTCAAAAGCTAAAAGAAATTTAAATAATGAGCATTTCTCTCTAGAATAAGCTCAACACAACACAATTTTAAATTAATCGATCAGTAAATAAATGTAAGAAATAAACAATAATGGAGGGCAATTTTATAATAGAAGTCAAATATGAGCAGTAGAACTAGACAAACATGGCAAGAAATATTTAATTATGTAACCTTAACGTATGATCTTTTAATATACAGATCACAGATATATGGAACAAAGCACCAACAAGGGGATGATGTAATCATTTTAAAAATTTGTCCTTAATTAGAGATATTGATTTAAATTTTGAAAATAAGTAATTCCTATTAGCGTTAGAGAGTGATTTCCCCTTAAATAAGCTTCACGTCATACAAATCTAAATATTACGAATACCATATAGGCTGGAACATAGTTATTCAAATAAAATAGCAAAGTCTTAAAGCAACAATAAAGTTATCTTTGTATGACTTATAAATCATCGATTTAAATTGTGAAAGCAATCATTTATACTTGCATTAAGATAGGTTGACTGTCTACATCACACCTTTTAAAGTGTGAACCTTTTATCAAACCCTACATAAATGTGAAATGTTTTATACACCGATCTGTCTCTTTTATTCAATTCAAAGGGACTATATATGAAGAAAAAAACAATAATGGAGGCAATTTTAATTTAAATAGAGGTCAAATATATATATGTTCAATTATATATCTATATATATTCAACCAAAGCCGACGCTTAAAGACAAATTCTTTAATTATTTTAATCACATCCATCTTTTAATAATTAACCTTTTTCTCTCTCTATATAACCAAAATGCAAAAGCAACAAAAATGTATATTCTTACTAAAGTTTCTTGCTAAGACAAACTTACCACAAAATAAATAATATGGATATTTTTTCATATACTATTTCTTCTTCTTCTTCCTCCTCATCTAATTATTCTCCAACATATCCACAACAAGAACAAAAGAAAAATAAAAAAATAACCTCATATCATTCCTCACTTCATGGAGTTAGAAAGCTCCCAACAAAACCAATGACTAAACTACCAATTGCACCTTTGCCACCAACACCTCCTAAAATCTATAGAGTTGAACCTAATAATTTCAAGGATGTTGTTCAAATGCTAACCGCAACGCCTGAGTTTCAATCTGTCTCCAATAATTCTACCTCTAGCTCTGATACTGGTTCTGATTCTGGCTCTGGCTCTGGTTCTTTCAACTCAAGGCGTTTACAAGATATTGCTCCTCCACCACTTGATCTCTCACCGGTTTCTTTAGAAAGAAGTAATGACAACAATAATAATAATACTGTTGCACAATGGCGTGAGTTCCTTCGTCCTTCTTCTTCCTCTAACATTAACCAAGTAGTTGAATCAATTAGCGTGGCCTCGACAAATAATGAAGCACAAGAAAGATCACACGTAGCACCACGAATTCCATCAGAAAATTATTTTGGATCGTGTAGTCCATTAGCTAATTTCCCTCTATCACCGGCTTCTTTTGCATGATGTTCTTCTATTCTTCTAAGCCCGGGTACTCTTACTTCACCAAGCGCGGTTCTTTAGCTCCCCTTGTCATTGCCTCACCCAACAGAAGCAGGATTTTCACTGAAGGGGGTTCAACATCTACTATGTATACATAAAAAAAAAATCCTAGCTTCGTCGCTAGCCTCAACTCATTTGAGAGTTTGTAACTTATTATGCTTCATTGATGAGAAAATAAGGTAGATATTCAAGAGTTTGAATTGGAACTACAAAAGATATCACAATTCAAACACTTGAATTTTTTTGTTTTTTTTTTAAAGTTTTCACTTTTACTTAATTTCTACTGCAAAATATCAAATATTTGGTATTATTATTCCACAAATATGGTCTGTAATTTGTAGCATTGACATTTTACTATTTATTGCTTACCAAAAATAGTCAAACTCATAACAGAGTTTTTAAGCAAAAAAGAGTTAATATAAGTCTAAGGTAAGGTTTTTTAAACCGGAATTATGTTATTCTTATTAACTTAATGAGGTTATGATATTTTTTCTTAACGATCAACTTATAGAGAAATTCGGACTAAAATTATTCGATAATTTTATGTTAGTTCTTACTTCATAAAAAAAACCTCATTGGTTAAGAAAAGATATATATTAGAAGGTTAAGTCATTACTTTTGTCTATGATCTCCTATTCCATGGCATGACACTTTTCGCTCATTCATTTTGTTTTTTCATACACGATACTTTTTCTCATTATCATTTATCGTCTTTTCTTTCCTCTCAACTATATATACACACATGAAGTAGTCGGCATATGTAGGTTCGACTTTGATTGTTGATGTTATAATAGGTAAAACTATATTATGGCATAATTGGTTATTTGAGCAAACAACCTTCCTTCAAGAAGAATTGTGATATACACTCTCCTCCGTTAATGAAGTGGCTAAAATTGGACCCAAAGGTGGAAGGGGAGGGTATTTGGGAGCCAATAGGTGGATGAAAGGTAGTTGTGTACCATTTTCAATACTTCGAGGATATTTTAAGCCCTTTTCTAATTATTGTATGATAGTTCAAATAGAAAATTCACACTCTCAATAATATTAGTATGAAACTTAAAAAACTGAAACCCTTTTAACTCTTCCATTTTACACTAAACAGGTCTACAGTTTCAATATACTAAAATCAATTTCCTGTTGTAATACATATTTTTGTCCAACAACTCAGAGACAATCTCTGGCCCAAAAGAAATTTAAAAAGAAAAATAATGTCTTGCCAACACACAAAACCATTTGTTTAATTTATCCTCAATATTCAACTTTGAATGAAGAACTATTTTTAATTAAACATCCATATATATATATATATATATATATATATTCAACTTTGAATCAAGAAGCAAAACAAGGAACATTATATGACTTATTCTTTAAAAGAGCACAAAACTTGTCCTTGTGTTGTAGAGTTAGTGAGGTGTTTGCTCTTGAGTTCTAACCTATAGACTCTAGTTATTTTTGCCTCTACCCTACAAAAAGGTAGAATAAAATTTGCGTATATTTTATTTTTCTCAAGCCTCAGTATTTGTAAAACTATATTGGATAGGTTATTGTTGTTTACGGTTTCGCCAATGAGGAAAATATGAAGGAAAATAATTGTCAACTAATAGTTGCAAAGTTAGGTATTTTATTACTTGTGTCAAGAGTAATTTTGATGTCACTACTAGCTAGTATATCAATAAAATTAAAGTATTTATTAAGGGGACAAATCATCCCAACCTCAACTTATGTGGGATTCAAACATTTCCACCGTCGCACGCGGCAAGGAAGCCTTCAAGAGCCCCGCCCGAATAATAATTCAGAAATAGGAGAGGGAGAAGAACGAATACCATCGAGAATTGATTCCTCCGTCCTTGATCAAAAAATTTAAATTCGAACTTTGAAAGTAAAAAAAATATCAATAAGAGGCGTTTCTTCCTTCAATATACTCTACGAAAGCACAAATTCAAATAAGTCGAACTAACAGAATTTTGAATATCATATGATTATATATATAAAAATAAATAAAAAGGGCACAAGACTTCCATTTTATAATCTATAGTCCTCAATAACCAGTTGTCATTTGAAAGTTGAAAGTCTTGTGGGCGTGCACACCATATGCTATAGAGTCTAAAAATGACTTTTGAATAAATCCTACGTGATGGTGTCCTATTATTAATTAACAAGCCATATCATTTGATCAATCAATCATAAGTAATTTTTTATTCTTTATTAAAGGTTTTAGAATCGAATCCCGAGTATAAAATTACTTTTTTTAGGAAATATTTTACCCCGATATGAGACAACTTTTCAGGATTTCAAACTTCAATACGAGTATAAGATATCCGATATTCCAAAAATAAAAAAGAATCGTTTGACTACAACAATATACTATATGGTTTGAGCATGTCTTGGTTGGAAATTAATTATTATAATGTTATATCATAATTAGCAATTTTGAGGGTCCAATTATTCCTTTTCCACTCCTCCTACCTTTTAAGATTATTTTTTAAAAGAAAATAAAACTTATATTTATAAACTGGTTGCAAAATTCTCATTAATGGGGCTTTAGTATATATTAATGAAGTTTGTTGACATAATATAAGTAATTTCATTAGGTAAATAGTTTCTCTGCTGTGAGCAAAGATGAAAAAAAGGACGGTTCGGTGTACAAAACACTCCAATTTAACAAGATTCAAAAAAAGAGTCACATTTCAAAGGGTGTGATGTAAACAATCTACCGTGATGAAAGACGTTATATAAAAAAAGATTATGAAACTATTTATACATGAACAACAACTCCCACACAAACCAAGATAAAGAGTAATAAAATGAGAAAGTTAACTATATACTTGAAAGAATCCCTACATTTTTCAAATTTATCTTAAAGATGTGTAATCACAAACCACTAGGTTAATTCCAAATTAGGAGAATCATCAATATTTATATAGAGACATATTTGACATCAATCACTTTCTCATCGTCTTTGGTAAAATCAAGTCCATCGCGAAAATATAAATTTTAGCCAAACCAATGACATCTTGATCTGATCGCGAAGATATTCATAAACAACTCTATCACAATTTAATAGTACATTCAAAAGAGGCCTAGATCACCCGCCAATAGTCTAAGACGGTCGCTCATTGATAAAGGAGGTAGTGGTACAGAGACACTACTTCACTTGAAACTGTTTTTTTTTCTTTCTATGGATTTATCTAGTGCATCAAGACGAGCATTCAAGGGGAAGCTAGAAGATTGACATCTAGACAAACTCTACGTATATGTATAAATATTAAATTTAAAATTTGATATTATTATCCTAGAATATTGAATCTATAGAGTTTAAATCCTAATTTTGCGTATGTAAGCATTACAACAATGTGATGTATTCATAATAAAAACATATTATTTCAGGACAAAGGAAGAGTCCCACAAAAAGGAAGACAAATTTTAAAAAGGATAATGACCACCCCCCCCCCACCCACCCACCCCCCAGGCTGGCAAGTCCATCTATATTCAGGTCAATCTGGGACAACAGAATACAAAACCAAATTTAGATCATGCACCTGAAGTAGGCCCATTTGATGTTTTTGACCAGACAAAAGAGGTAACAACTTCACCTGCAACATAGCCCGAATCGTATGAAGTCGTCTTTATTAGAGAACACTTTATCTATTCCAAAACACAATGTAAAACTTTTCGACTTGAATTCGAATTTAACCAGGCCTCAGATTGAGTGGGAAACCAAAATGTAAAAACTCTCCCAGCTTCCATATTAACCCACGTAACAACTCTTCCAATTTATACATCATGAATGTCTCGAGAAACGATTTCTTTTCATCTATTCTAGGCTTGATGGAAAAAGTTACCTGGTAGTTGTTGGTAGTGAGAGGTGACAAATATCTCGTGAAATTAATAGTTGTTGGTAGTGAAAGGTGACAGATATCTTGTAAAATTAATAGTTGTTGATAGTGAGAGATGACAGATATCTCATGAAATTAATCTAGATGCATGAATCGGCCTAGACAGCACGATTATCAAAAAAAATAAAAATGACACTATTCCCCTAATAATATTTATTTATATAATTTCCAAGAATTCAAATACATGTTTAACTAATTCAAATTTTAACATTTTGATATGACATCTGTCAAACCAACTTCTCATTTGTTACTTTTGATGTGTTTTTTTCACTACTACAATAATACCCAAATCAAATTAGCATCTTAACTCCTCCAATCAAAAGGTGTCAATGGAAGAAAAATGTTCCATCAGTTTTAATTTATATAACACAGTTTGATTTGACACAAAGTTTAAAAGTTGTGAATCCAAAATACTCCTTCGACCATATGTGTGGTTATAAATCTTTAATTTCAAGATTAAGTTGTTTCTAATTATAGAAATGTGACTTTTTATTTACAAAGGACTAGAAAGAAAAGTGTGTTACATAAATTGAGACTGAGAGAACAATACTTCATAGAAACACACTAAGGAACACTAATGTGAGGATAAACTATATACATCACATCACATGCCCTCAAGTTGCTTTGTGCACCAAGCTGCCTTCTTTGGCTTTATCAACAAACCAAGTATCATCAATCAGATCATCACACTAGTACTTTTTGGCCTTCTATTCCCAATTGTTGAATAATAACAAAAGGTAGCTATGCCTTAACTGACCAAATTACTCCACAAAAGCAATTTAACTACTTAGGAAAGATGATTTCATGGTCAAACAGACATTTAAGATAAACTTTCAAAATCTATGCCCAAACGCTAGCTAAATATTTGCAGAAACTCCTTTGTGAATTCTATTTATAGGTTTCAAGCATCTTGTTTGCAGAAACTCCTTTTGTGAATTCTACTTATAGGTTTCAAGCATCTTGTACAGAGTATCCGTCCTTCCTCACTTCCATTTTTTGGGATGATCGTGGTGTCCGAACCAGTTTGAGTATCCTTCCTTAGAGGAGTATGGAAACTTAATCCGTCTTCTGACATGAATATAAGAAATTATTATCAGGGTTAACTTCTATATTTCAAAAAGAGAATGTTGGATATAGCACCATTACATTATGTTGCACTAGATTCAACATCATAGGCAACAATGACAACTAAAGGAATGACGATAAAATCAGGCACGAAAATTATAAAAAGTATTTTTTTTTTGAGAAGGTAACATATGAAAATTACAAGCAAGGCTGGTAATACATTTTATCATTCTGCATGGGAGAATTTACGTTCCATCATGAAGTAGCGTTACGAGTTCTATGTGGCTATGTTCATCACCTCTAAGGGGCCAAAAAGATCAATATCATGGTAAATATCAAGATCCCAGATAAGGGGCTTACCTCATAAAATAACAATGATGTTTTAGTTGAGCTACTACTCATTGTTCCAATAGTTTCGCAGCTGTGACATATGTAGAAGTAGCTCATCCCTGCCCAAACCAGAGACACTACTAGTCATTATCCATGGAGGTTGATGGTTGTAATTCTGCCTGATTAGCTCTTGGAAATCTCTAATATTCTGATCGGGCCTTTTTGCCTTCCCTCCCTTCATTTTGTCACACTTCGTGAAAACAAACGTTATTGGTATCTGTGGATGTGTTGCATGAAAGTCACTTATCAAGGCGAAAAAGAGAAATATGTTGTATGAAAGTGAACCATGGAACGACATGACTTGCTTTATAAGTAGCAAATGGACCTATGACTTCAATTAACACCGTGAAAAGAACGGAAATACTAACAAAGACCACGAAGATCAGCAAATCAGAAGCATACCTTATTCCGTCCAAGCCAATTAGCACAATCAAGGTCAATCTTCTGAGGGGGTACACTAGCATCAATTAAAAGCAGAACCGACACCAAGGTATCTCGATTCAAAAAGTAGCCTTTTGTGAAGGAGGACCAATCCATTCTAGCAGCTTCAGATGCATTAGCAAAACTGAAACAAGTTACAAGAAATAACTTAGAAGTAGTCAAAATAGTCGATTTCCGCATTATTGCAAAATGTACAAAGAGCTATCAAAAAGTGATGGAAAAGCATAACTAAAAAGCTAGCCGGACAGAGCAAATAGGAGAGAGTACAAACTCACTACATAAGGAGAGCTTCTACAACTATGCTTAAGTCAGGGAAGGGGAAGATAAAGGAGAAGGAATCAGATTCAATTACTTTGATGAATGATACACTTCTGGCTATTTTATAGGAGTCGAAATTGAATAAGGTCAGGTTCTACAGACTTGTAATTCATAAACAGTGGGAAGCCTATCGAGATCTATAAAATGAACAAAAAATGAAGCAAGTATAGCCTTGGTCACCATTTGGCTGGTAGATTTCTAACTTCACACAACATTTTATTTTACTCCAATACATCTTCAAATAAACATCACAACAGAATAATCTAGACTGTTTTATCAAGATGTGCACAAGAATGGACATGTCTGATTTTTGGTTTAGCATTTACAACACTTCCACTGAATTAGGTTGAAGCCAGCTGAACTGATTTGTCTAGCCCACTGTATACTAACTGTAAACTGAGTTCTGCTCTTCGGATCTTATCAAATATGCTAATTTCTCCCTGAGGCACTGTCTGCAACCATCTATTTCTGCGGTCAAGAGGCAGTAGACGTTACGTTTGACAGCAGTTTCCTCCTTCCTTTTACATATTTAGAGTTGTCTCTGATAGCAATTTATGTGTGGTTCCTGCTCTTGAAAATGTGGAAAGCTATCGGAAGTGAAAGAAGCCATGTCTCTCACAAAGGGTGACTAAGGAAAGTTATTTCTATGACCTGGTTTTTTGCTGCAGCAACTACGGCAACAAGGTATACTCAATGGTTTAGTGGAATAACATCACATGGTCAGAGAGAAGACATTACAGCTTCTTGAATTGAAAACTTTAAGAAAACGTAATTGGGCATTCGCACTGTGAAGCTTTTATTGGGAAGAATGAAGGATACTATTTCCAGGTAAGGTTGGAACCGTGATGCTTTTATTTGGAACAGTAGTAAAAGAAGCAACATTCAAATAATAGTAGCATGTAAGCAATGCAAAAGAGAAGAATGTGGGTCTTGTTTGGATTGCAAATCTTGGAGAAGGCTGCAATGTGCTTTATGAGTGCCAGAACAGGTATATCTGAAAGTAAAGATATGACATTCGATGTTTGACCACTGCAAGTTTTCTGAAATTTTAATAGTCTGTGTGGTTGTAAATCCAAGATGATGGCAAAGACAAAATTAGATGACTGGGATCAAGATGAGGTGTTTTCTCATTTGAAGCTTTTTACAAAGATTCTCAAATTGAAAAAAAGAAGAAAAGGACAGCCCCATGCACTAGAGCTCCAGCTATGTGCAGGGTATGGGGAAGGGCCGGACCACAAGGGTCTATTGTACGCAGCCTTGCCCTGCATTTTTGCAAGAGGCTGTTTCCACGGCTTGAGACAAAAATTCTCAAATTCTTGGTGGAAAATACTCTCTTTTCAAAATCCATCAAGGTAGTTCTGTTGTAGGGAAAGTAGTTGTTTCTCTTCCCTCTTTTTTCTTTTAATGTGCTGCCTGTAATATCATACAAACTAAAAGTTCATTAAAAACACAGTTTAGTTGCTAGGAATGACAAATTGAACGTAGCAGGACCAAAAGAGCACAATTTCTTCAACTTAACATAGTAAATCATGTAGTTTACCCCAATTAGTTTGGTTTTGAGGTGCACTTTATTGCATAATGTAACAAACCAGAAGCCATTTATCATACCAAGTGAAGTCGTGTTACTTCGTTCGAATAGAAGCATCAAGTACGGTGAGCATTTAGTTGAGATTACCGTTATAGCCTACTAGCAGGGGCGGAGGTAATCATCCATACACTGTTCAGCCGAACCAATAGCTTTTGCTTAAAAAGTGTATGTATTTTTAAAAAATCATTAAATAGGTACACATATTAATTTTAGAACCCAGTTATTAGCATTGAAATCATTGTTCTAAATCCAGAACCCATAAAGTTGGAGCCTTGGCTCCGCCTCAGCCTATTAGTCCCGTACCAGGTAAATGCTAACACTTTCCAAAATAGATTTGCCCAACACATTTCATTGTAATGGTAAAACAGCTCGACCTATCAAAGGGTACTCTAACAACAGCAAAATCAAGAAAGGCTTACCCATAACCAGGCAAATCCACAATGTACCAACTCTTGTTCACCAAAAAATGATTAATCAGCTGAGTCTTCCCTGTACAGTTAAACATACTAACATCAGAATCCACCTCTAATCCATAGAAGTACCAAGTAACTACCAAAATTCAGCTACAACACTCGGAGCTAGCCATCCGTTCCTACTTCGATGGATATGTTTATCCAACACCCATACATGTAGACTATAATCAGGGAAGCTAGCAACGCGGAGCTACAAGTCACAGAACTCAGTAGCTTTGGCCCAGACCGTGTATTTGTGTTTAAAAATCCACTTGATATATATAAATAATTTATCCAAAACCTAATAAGTTGTCTCAAAATCCTAGCTTCGCCTCAGGGAGCTAGGGTGCCACAAGAGTTCTTCCAAATTCCCTTGGTCAAAAAATTACGGTGTATATACATTTACTTTTTATATTTTGGATCTCTCTAGCGAAAATTCTGACTCCGCTAACTGTAACAAGGTCAGTAAATAAACCAACAACAATATACCTAGTGTAGTCTCATAAGTGGTGTCTGGGAAGGGTAGAGTGTATGCAAACCTTACCCCTAACTCGTGGAGGTAGAGAGGTTGTTTCTGAACGACCCTAAGCCCAAGTGCATCAAATCAAAGTATTTATGTAAAAGAGGGATACCACAGTAAAGAAACATGTCCATTAATAAGGAAAGCAATACACAAGCCTAATCCTCTCAAAATGCGAGTCAAAACTCAACTACCTGATAGCCTTCTATCATAATTCCGCGACCACCATACCCTCCTTATCTAAAGTCACATCCTCCTAGAGCTGAAGTTATCGCATACCATGTCTAATCACCTCTCTCTCCAATACTTCTTCAACCTACCTCTATCTCTCCTCATACCCACTCTATCCAACCAGCTTTCGTGCAGCTCGACTAATTCCATAGAATATCTTCCACCTCCAACTATATCCAACCTCTCACACCTCGATTTAGTGAGTATTTGCTCATAACCACTATATCCAAGCTCAGTAATCAAAAATACATAAAAACATAAAACTAAAGAGTATAGTTTCAAATTATTCAAACCTGGTTTCTTAGAAGTAAGAGCAACTTCTTTCTTCTTAACCAAAGCATTAATAAGGGACGATTTCCCAACATTAGACCGACCCAACATAGCAAATTCGGGTCTTTCATCTTTAGGACAATCCTTAGGCTTATTACTACTCTTCACAAACTCAACCTCCTTAATCTTCGCATCACCCGCATAGGGTCCGACAACTATATTGGATCCGGGTAAAATCATATCTTCCTTAATATCTTCCGGTTCAACTCCCGGAGCCATAAAAAGTACTTTCCTGGCCAATATTGAAGCTGACGAAGAAGAAGAAGAGTTGAAGGTTCTTGAAGATGATGCATAAATACTGAATTTGGGATTTTTTGGGATTTGAGAAAAAGGGATTTTGGGTTTGATGGATTGAGGGAAAATGGAGAAGAAATGGGAATTGAAGAGGCGGCATTTTGATGCTATTGGCATTTTCTTCTTGATGATTTTTGAGCTTCACTTCAATGGCTGCTCTGCTTCGAGGCTGCTTTATCACTCCCTATATATTTTTAGCTCAATTCTAAATTGTATTAAGATTATTTTATTTTTTTCGGAATAAAGCACTATTTTTTTAAATCATGTTACTCGAAAATATCATTTCTATGTTTTTAGAATAGCAATAATATGTGTATATATATATATATACTCCATTTTGTGATATTTTTATTCGTGAAATTATAAGTTTAAAATTTAAAATTATGTTTGACATGTATTTTACTTATTAAAAAAGGTGAAGTTTTGTGTGAGTTTATTTTTGGAAAGTTGAAAATGTAATGACCTTAATTTCTCAACAAAAATACTAAAAAGGACAAATATACCTCCAAACTATCAGAAATGGTATATATGCTCTAGTTTTTTTACGGCAGGGACACCAATGTCCCAAAAATATGACGGATGAATCTGCATACCACTTACGATAGTACGGAGGTATATTTGTCCATTTTCCCTATATTATATTGATCTCAATATTGAAAGGATTATAATTGTGGAATGTAAACAACAAAAGAGAAATTGTTGAACAATTGAAGAACTAGGATTTGTAATCAGAAAGGGTGAGAGACGGATTCACGAGAAGGTTAAGAAGAACAATTTAAGTCAAAACTACACATAAAATTCTTCTTTTTAATCTACAAAACCTTTTAAATTAAATTTTCAAAATCTAATTTAAGGTTTATAATCAGATGCTACCAAATTCATTTAGATACTCGAAAACATCATATTGAAAATGATATGAAATTATTCTTGTTAGACATTTGGTATATAAAATTTAGAAAAAGTATGCATATTCTCAATCACTCATTATATAGGTAAATCTCTTTTAACACTTGGACAAAACATCCCTCATAACAGTCTTGTTTGCTATGAGATTTCTTTTGTGGTCTATTATAGAGATTAATTGTTATACATACACATATAATAATATAATTCTGTTTTTCAATTTTTTCGTGTTTTAATTTATGTTTTTTCTAAGAATAGCAAGATATATATGACCACCTTCAATCTACATGCACAAAGACACTTGGCCAATGTGACATAAACATGTACACCTTTTTTTTTGGAATTTGTAATTTTATAGTATAGTAATTTTCACATGATATATCGTAATGCTGCATATTGCTTCACAAGGGACGGAGCTAGAGGGCGAAAGAGTTTATTTGAAGCTTTTAGTTTCATCATAAATATTCGATATGATATGTTTGAAAGAACGTATAACATTGTTCACAAATCCTAAAGTGTTTATTAGCATGTGTGTTAGTAATAGTGATGGTGATAGTGGGGGTCTAATATTTCTCAAACTCGTTCTTCTTAAATATTACTATATGGTATTCGAACAAGAGGAATAAAACGTTTTTAAAAAATCCTTCATTCTCGAGATTCAAACAAAAGAAATGACCACTAATAAGCAAGCCAACCTCTACTTAATTAACAAATAAGCTGATTATAGGCTTTGATCTAACTAACCATTTCATATATAATCCAAAAATATTGCAAAAATATAATCATTGACTTAGATCAGAATGACATGTCATTATCAATGGAGTAATACGTACTTCTCGTATCGATTCAAATCAAAGTACAAAATCATACTCGAAACACTTTATTAAAACTTTTCCGCACTAATTCAAATTTAATCAAATCACAATACCGATATAAAAGAAACATCAAATGGGAAATTTAGAAGAAAAAACCAAAAACACTTCATTATAACCCATAGGCCTAATAAACTTTGATATATAATGAAACTTACAATAATCGCTTAAAAAACAAATATTACACAAAATTAATCAAAACGTAGATTTCTAAAGTCTACACAATTACATTGTAACAAAACGTGGTACACATAAACACAAAAATAAGATACATACAAACTAATAAAAGGCAGTACGACGTATAAGGTTCGGAGAAGGCCGGACCACGAGGATCTATTGTACATGAAAACTCTTAGGTCACAAATATTCAAGACCATGAAGCCTCATATTCAATCTTCTAAGCCAAATAGAATGAAGTATCATGTGAAAAACATCATATCTTTGTGGAATCATATTAACTTCAAAATGTCTCCTAACTTGTTTACCTCTTCTTTGCAACCTTATATATTGCCTTGTTGAAATCCCAGCTAGAATTTTCTTCAAGTCGGGAATTCGCTCAACGGGGACTTCAACTGAGAACGATTTCCAGTTCAAAACATCGCTAAATGGTGGCACGTAATGGTCCTTAAGAAGGACTGGGACACATCCCGTGTAGAGTGCCTCAACCATTCGTGGACTCGCAACTTCATAACCACTAGGACAAAGGCAAAACTTGCTATTCCTTAGCATGCCATAGTACGAGACGCCTTTTGGTAGGTACCTATGGACTTGGATGTCATCGTCTTTGTTTTCCCAATGCTCGAGAAGTATGGGCCGTATAGGTCCATGAAGCCCTCCAGCAAAGAACGCCAAGATTGATCGACGTGATGGAGATGGACCACCTATCAGGCCATTCATCGTACCTCCGGGGAGGAGGATCTCTGGGAAGGATACATCTTTAGAAGGCTTGAATCCTTCCGAGGTATTAGCATTGCATAACGCTCGAATTGAGTTCTTGAATAGCTCTGGAACAGCCTTTGAAATTTCAGGCCCCTACAAGATCAACACATTTCAAAACAATCATTACTCTAGTCAACATATTTCACCAAGTTGCTAATTATGATACACGAAAGACGGTCCGTTTTAGGAGCGAGGATTATGTAAGATTCTTACCCAATCATGGCAAGCGAGCATGAAATGATCTGCGCCAAGGCTTCGATTCCAATAAGGATACTTCCCAGAAACAAGATCAATGTAATCAGTAAGCGTTTGTTTCATCGGATTCCAATGTTCTCTGGAGTTTCTATCATATATGAAGTGCACTATCGACGTCACACTAATAGGTAGGAAGAAGACATGAGCTTTCTCGGGGTCTCTAGTCCGGAATTTGGACGTCTCCATTTGATAAATAAAGTTACCCTCCATCGCGTATATACTTTTGCACGGACCATTGTGAAAAATAGGCTGCTCTCCTTCTTCGTACACGAATACCTTGAATTCCTTTTCCATTTCCAAGTAACTCCTGAAATTAGAACCAAAAACATAGCTTCATAAATTTGCTTCAATTGGAAGCAATCTCAAAAATTTAACTTGTAAATATTACTGAATAATTTACATAGCAGACTAATTCTACCCTGTTTTTGTTTTAAATTATACGCGATAACACTTGGTGCATCAACATTTAACATGACAAGGACGACGACTTTTTTCTATTGCAGGAAGGAAAATGAGAGTAGTCTATCATAACTATTAGTTAAAGCGACAACGGCTAAACATACTTGCATCAAATCTCAAGGCAGAGAATAGACTTATATTCCATTAACATGTCTCCCTCGAAAGAATTATCTATAATAACGAAAGAAAAATATAGGACCAAACGATCAATATCAGACATAATCAAAATAGACTTATCGATAACGAGGTGTCGATTAGATGACCAAAAACATTCACGTTATATTGATGATGATCGAAAAACAGAGCCATACCTATGAAAAGCATTAACAACATCTCGACTAAACATATTTTCAACAATGTTATCTCAATGACTAGAATACTATTCCATTAACATGTCTATCTCAACAGAATCATCATAACACATCACAATGATGGAAAAATACACGACCAAACGATCATATCGGGACCAAAAAAAGTAGAAGACTTCTTGACAACTAATAAAAGTCATGTTATATTGATAATGATCGGTAAAAAAGAGCCACACCTACGAAAAGCATTGGCATTCCAATACATTGGACCAGTTGGAACATCTCAACCAAACATATTTCAGCAATGTTATGACAACGACTAGAATACTATTCCATTAACATGTCTACCTCAACAGAATTATCTAACGGAACAATATTGGACCAAACGATCATCACGGACCAAAAAGGAGAGTGGAAGACTTCTCGACAACCAATAAAAACAGAGCCATACCTATGAAAAGCTTTGGCATTCCAATACATTGGACCTGACGGAACATAGTCTGAATCATCCGTTTGATTTCCAGACATAGCGGCTTCTTTAATGGCGGCTCGAGCTTTCCCCAATTTGACTTCTAACTTCTCCAAATTAGTAAACTTTTTCTTGATTTTGGATTCAATTGGAAGAGCATGAGTTTCATTCAAAGATGGCAAGTCATGTTGTTTCTCCAATGAAATGTTAAAAGTTTCATTCTTCTGTGTAACAACCTGCTTTAAAAAATACGTATATGCATCAATATCGATCGATCTTTGATCCAAAAAAAGGAAAGATTCGTCCACGACGATTGCTACAAAAATAACCAAATCACAGAGCTTGAACTAGTCATCAAATATGTAACGATAATTGGTTTGTACATGCAAATTATTTCCACACTAATAATAACTACTAGTATTAATATCAATATTTGCTTTAAATTATGAAATCACTTCAAAATAAGGTAAAGTCAAAACAAAAACATAAAAAGAAAGTCATCATATTTGGCTTTTCTTCTTTTCTTTTCCCCTATCATTGGATAAAAAGTACAACTTCTAAGTGCCTATTTGGACGGGCTCAAGTCAAAAGCTATAAGTTAGAATTTTTACAAAAACACTCGGAAAAGCTTAAAAACACCTAAAATAAGTCCATCCAAACCAGCTCTGAGTTCTAACCTCTCAATGAAATAGTAAAAAGTACATATTACCATCCTCAGACACCACTCGTGAGACTACACTGAGGATGTTATTGTTGTTTAAGTGAAACTCTGATTTCAAGCTTACCTTTTAAAAAAAACAAATTATTCATAGTGAAACCAAAAAATTCCTCTAAAACATTAAAAATGGAAAAAATAGAGGGGAAAAAAAAGTACTACATGCATAATACAAGAATAAACACAAAATTCTTCTAAAACATTAAAAACAAGAAGAAAAAAAATTTAAAAAAAATGACACATGCAAAAATCACAAATTCTTCAAAAACACTAAAAACATTAAAATAATTTTTATTTTATTTTTTTTAAAAAAAAAAAACTTACTGGTTTCTGATTTTCTTGAAATTCTTCTTGAGATTCTTGATCAGCTTCAGCAGTAAGTGGAGAAAAACTATAATCTTCCAAAATAGCCTCTTCATGGTCAGCGCCACCGTTGACCGCCACCGCCACCAACTCCGGCCGCTCACCGCCGCCGTCGCCGGAAATATTTTTTCCTGTTTAGAAAAAAAGAAATAATTACCAAAATACCCTTTAAAACATTATTATTATACCACTAAAAATCATCAATATTAACCTGAACTGAAAAACCAAGTTGAAGTTGAAAAAGATGAATTCTTTGAACTCCCAAATGCAAAATAAATAGAAATTAAAATAAATGGAATCATAATACATAAAAGTTTTGTTGATGCTGATTTTGTACACCATGATGAACAAATCTTCATTTTTTTTTAGACCACAAAAATAATAATTACTAACTAGGAAACTATAGTACTAATTAATAATGATTACAATCTTCCTTATATATATATTCAAATTAAAATTATATTTTATTTTATTTTTTGAGGGAAAAGTGAAGGGAAAGAGAATTTTATTTTATTTTTTGTGGAAAGAGAAGAAGCAATTGGTGAGCAATGGTTGCAATATTCTCTGCAAACGTCTTATATAGTTTTTTTTAAAACCTTTATTTTCGAGTTCTTCATGCAAAAATACATTAATTTTCTTTTTTTTTCTTTTTTTTTGTCCTTTTCCTATTTATTTCCCAGAAAACAATGCATACTAATGGGCTTTGTTGTATTTACAAACAAATTTTCTAAGCTCATCACCGTCCCTCGTATTATAATCGTTTGATTTTTTAAAGTTATAGATTCATATTCATCGCAATAATGATATATTTAGTCTAATTTTATCTGAATTCGGAAAGAATAATGTGTATGTAGATCTTAATTCTGTCTTGTACAGATTGAAATACATTGTTATTGATAGATATTCAATTCAAACAAGGATTATGCTATACGTGACACTCAAAAAGAAGGTCTACTTACTATAATTTGAAACAATTCAATTTTAAAATTCTCTTTTTATACCATCACATAAATATCTAATAATAATTATTTTAAAAGTTTTAAAAGTCTTACTCTTTTCTTTAAAAATGTCATGTTAAATTATGATGTCACATAAAATAAAATGAAAAAAATATATTATTTTATAAATTTTTAATATATAAATTTATGTTTCGCGTCTTGGTACATTCATGACTTTGAATGCGTGTATGATTGTACTACATTATTTTACGATCTCTTTTACTATACTTTATTTTAGTGTTTTAAGTTCTATTTATAATATTTATTATATAATTAAATCACTTAAGGTAAATATAATTAAAAATATTTAGTAATATTGATTAGTAAATCTAAAATGAGTAGAATGGTAAGTAGTAATCTAAAATGAGTCCCAAACGATTCACTTATTTTGCCATACCATTATTTAATTAATTGAGGTTAGTGAAGGGATGGATGTGAAGTTATTTAATGAGTATAATTTTGAATTTTTGAAAATTAAGTTAATGGAGGTAATTAATAGATTCGTTTTTTTTTTTTTTACTTTGGAACCTGAAATTTGTATTAGATCTCCATAATTGCAATTAATTGTTGTCATTAATTAGGTTATGGCAAGGAATTTATTTAGGATGGGGCTACTCATATGACTAGAAAAGTAGTTTTAGTTTTCAAAATTTGCATTGAAATATTTTGTCAAAGTAAGAAAAATGCAATTACTACTAAAATTTTATAGGACATGCATCATGACATTTTTTGTCATTGACTTTTTTATTTTCCTTTTTCATACAAGGTATAGTTGTGCCATTTTGTGTCCTCTATAATATGGTTCTACTTCACTTCTCAAATCTCTTCAAAATTTGGTTGTTTTTTTTTTTTTAAGAAGAGAAAGTTAGTGGTTTGGTTGTATTTTGTAAGTTTAAGGAGTAATAATAATTAGCATAATTTTTTTTTTGATAGTTAAGATTTTATCGAAAGCATTTGAGTTGAAAACAACCTTTAGCCCCCCACAAACATTTGTTGATAGAAGTTGTTAAAGTATATAGTGTCCTGCTCAAACTAAATGTAGCTAGATGATCAGCAACCTTATTGTTGAGTTTTAAAAGGTGTGAATGGAAGAGTTGCGACTTTTATGAAGAGTTGCGACTTTTATGAAGAGTTGCGACTTTTATGAAGTGTTGTGACTTTAATGAAAAGTTGCGACTTTTATGAAGTGTTGTGACTTTTATGAAAAGTTGTGAGTTTTATAAAAGGTTGTGACCTTTTCGAATGGTTAACTTTCCAAAGGGTTGTGACCTTTTCGATAAGGCACAATAAGCATGTGTTCACACTACCCTTTGTTGTCTATAAATAGAGGGATTTCTTCTCATTCTGAAACAACTAATTTTTTGTACTTCTTCTTCTACTACTAAATCTAGTATTCTAAGTGTACTTTACTGTCATTGAGTGATTCGCTGACACCGTGATTATAGGTATCGATACACCGGTGAATAAGATCGTTCTATCCTGGGAGGATATATTCCATTAACTTCGGGTACTTGAGGGGAATAATTTCCTTAAGGGGACACTGCACATTCAGTGGATTCGATTTTCTTTTTTGAGAAAAATATTTTGTGTGTTTCTGATTCAATTTTCTCTACTGGTTTTAATTTTCTAATTTTGAAAATACTCTTCAAACTTTATTGTTTCTTACCAAGTTCTTCAAAATTTTTATTCTAAGTATCTTGGGAATACAAAATGAATAATACTTATTGACATTTCAGAAACAATGTTTAATCTTGACATTAGCTTGTAATTAATTTGTCTTTTTCATTCCGTCGAAATTGAAAAACACTTATGACCTATAATATTTAGTTAGCATTTAGATTATTGCGTAAATTAAGTTTTAGTGTATGTAACATTTAATTATCGTTTTTTTTTTATCAGCATAAGTTATACATGAACGTACGAATTAATTATTATGTGTATAGAAGATAGAAAAAGAATATGGAGATCAATTTAACATGGATATATTGTGTGTGTGTTTTTTCAAGAGATATGATATGATGTTTATTTAAAAGGGAAGAGTTGTGTTGGCTATTTATATAGTAAGTATATCATTATTATTTTAGTTATAACAAATGTGAATATTATTTTAAATTTATTTACTCTTTTGGTTTGGTTAATTATTAATTACATGTTTATGACGTTATTAAGAGGACTTGTCGAAGATAGGAATGATGTCTTAATCACCATTCACCATATAATTCTGTTAGTTAAATAATTGCTATCAAAGATTTCGAATATATTCGTTCATTTTTACTTGTCATTGTTTGACCTGACATATTCATTAAGAAAACAATTATTAATATATGTATATATTTTACTATATTATTCCTATTAATTGTCTTTTCTTGATATGTCTAAAGTGACAAGTAAAAATGAAAAATCTTTTTAAGAATAAATAACAAGTAAAAGTGAACGGAGGGAGTAATATTTTGTTAAAATAATTATATCAAAACTATACAAAATTAATAATATAATACGATTACCATTATAGAAGTATATATGCACAATATTTAAGAAAAAAATAATCAATCTTTATTAAATAGAAATAATTTAATAAAAATTGCTATTAACTATTATATTTTGTAGTTATTATTTTTATTAAATAAAAAAAACTAAAACATTTAAAAGAGAGCTTAAATGACATTAATAATAAGCGATTAATACTCCAATATTGACCAAAATACTCATAAGTCATAATCACGTCAATTTTGTAACAAGTCATATTAAAGATAATCTTAATCAAATTATTCAAAACTAGTCATATACTCTCTCACCTAACTTATGTAATACTCCTCAAATTTTGAAAGTTAAATTTTCTAGTTTCGACAGTAATTCAGATATCAAATTTTAAAATATATATTTTTAATCATAATATATAATTAGTATATTTAAAAACATATGAAAAATATAATTAAAAAGCATTAATTAACTTTCAAAAAATCAAACAATATGACATGCATTAATTATTATAAAATGAAAGAAAGCGAAAGAATTATATAAGTCAAAAGAGACGTTCAAATTATAAGTTATAGTAGTAATTAATAAATAGTTAAAATACTTAAAAAAACATATGAGAAAATATGATTCTTCTCGTCTGTCCTCTATTTGATGGACATAATTATTTGATACATGTTACTGGTGAGAAGTGATAGATATTCTGTAAAATTAATCGAAATGCGTAAAAACCGACCTAATTATCATAATTATGAAAAAATAAGAAGCATATTGTGTATATATTATTAATTATATACCTCTTCATTAAAATCCAAAGAAACGTTGTCTCATTATTAATTACTATTTTTAACATTCTAAATATATATCGGTGGCATTAAAAAACAAAACCGTCCATAGAATGATAGAATTCTTACAGAAGCGTCATATTACGTGTCAAATTTTAGTTCTTCTTTGATTGCCACATATCACTTCCAAACCTTTATAAAAACCAAAAAAATAATATTTCCTCTATTTAAAAAAATAAATAAAAATTGAATCTAATATAATATGTAGCCTCAAATAAGATACGTAAAAATAAAAAAATAAAAAAAAATTTATCAAAAAAATATTCTTGTTAAATTAATTTTTTTTAAAAAGGGAACAAACAAATTAAAACAGAAAAAATAATAACGTGAGTTTGTTTCCAAGATTTTGAGATAATCGAGAAAAGATAGGACGAATCAAGTGTTTTTTTTTTTTTCTATTTCTCACTTGATGTTCAATATCCGTATTAAAGCCTAATTATTCTGAATTACCATTGTATATAGCCCGTAGACTCATTTAGAGGAAGCAAATATTTTTTCATACCTAAAATTCGAATAGTGGGAAGTGCTTTCTTTATTACTATTGTAGTTGTTATGTCCTTTTTTTTTTTTTTTTGCTTTGTACGTTTTCTGTCACCACTAAAAAAAAGAACAAAAAATGTTGAGAATTTTAATTTTTAAAAATAATAAATGTCAAGTCTTCAAACATTATGACTTTGGCTGAATTTCGATTATTATTATTTTTTTTAGGAAAAGACGTCAAGTGTAAACTTGAACTTGGACGGAAGTATTTAGATGGTCGATGATTTTATATTTGAGGCTCGAATTAAAATTTTGAAATTTATAGTTATATGTATTAGCTTTGCGTAAATTGAGTTTTTGAAATGAATCTTTGTAGTTTTTGATTTTGTATTTCAATCATTTGAACTTTAGAAAATTATACACATTCGTTTAAATTAAAATAACACGAGTTATTGAAAACTCTTTAAATGTATTTTTATACCGGAAGTGATAAGTTTTGAGAAATAATGTCTTATGAGTAGTTATAATATAATTTGAATCTTTGTTTTCTTCTTTTTAACGAAAAAAAAACTCTTTTATTTTATTAACAGATCTCTTGTGCAAAAAAAAAAAAGTTATAAATTTTAAAAATGTTTTATAAGTATCTAATAATTGAATTAGGAATATGACAATTTGGGCCTCCTCCTTCTATGGGGAAATTATGCGAATAAGCAAACATATACTAGTTAGTTAGCTAATATAACTATAGTTTCTATTAATTACCACTCGTAACTTAATTTTAGTTGTAATTACATTGCATCTCTCCTCTCTTCCCCTCTCTCGCTTCTCTCCTCCCTCTCCCAATATCGCTCGCTAGATATACATATATATACCAGTTATATATATATATATAATTATCTGACATATATACATATACAATTCGACAGATATACATATAGAATTCGCCTCTCTTCTCTCTCTCCCAATCTCACTCGCCTCTCTAATTATGAATCGTAATCATCAAACTATAGCTATGGAGCGTAATTAAATTTATTTTAGTGGTTATTTGCGAAAAATTCATATTTTTCTATTCACAAGCATATATATGTGAATGGGCTGTTGTTTCTCCAAATTGGGCCATAACCAACATAAAAGCCTGCAAAATAAGTGTTGAGCCAGTGGTTAATATTGATAGAGTTGATATGCCACTACCTTAAATCATGCTTAAATTAAAAAAACAAAAAAAAAACAATATTCATAATAATGTTTTTTTTCCTATAAGTTTATGCAAATGACTGAAATTTCAACAAGTTTTATGTAAAAGAATTCTAACGCTAAATTAATTATGAAGTCCAACGGTAAATTAATTATATAACAATAAAAAATGATCATGATTCATGAATTGAACGCATGAAAAAGCTAAAAGATTCAGTTGTGTATAAATATCATATGTATATTTATTGAAGTGGTTTAGATAAATCTTCTAGGCCTTATTGATCCTATTTCTAAAAGTAACATAGTAAAATTATTATTTTATTTATTGATTAGGTTTATCAGTTAAACATGAATAAATAAAAAGAGAACACATTTGTTATACTATTATTTTATTTATTGATTAGGTTTATCAGTTAAACATGAATAAATAAAAAGAGAACACATTTGTTATGAGGTTTTAAATTCAATTTTTAATAGGAATTAAATACTAGATAATTTCTTTCGTCTGTTCAAACTTTTACGGATAAAATTACTTACTATTATTTATTGCTCGAAGTCGAAAGAGATAACAAGTATCTCATAAAATTAATTAACCTGCCCACAAAATGGCCCAACACCACAAAGATATTGCATTCTCTGTTTGGAGTCGGGCCAATAATCAAACCCGCTCAACCAATTGTCATTATCCCCATATTCTCAAATCTCAATTCATTTCACTCTTCGCATCAAAAGTAATATTTTTCCTGTTAATCCGCCATGAGCGAACCTCGAAAGAACCAGGTTCTTCTATATATGCATAATCATCATTGTTGTTGTTGTTAATTGTTATCCTTTTCGGCGAAATTGATCATTTATTTTTGTTTGCATGATTTTGAGTTCGAGTAATTTGTTGAATTTTTGTTTATCCGTTTGGATCAGGTTTCATTGCGAGGCTCAAGTGCGAAGGAGATTTCGAGGGATGTGCTTTTGGAAAAAGTTTCACAAGAGAGAGCGTTGAGGAATTTTACTCGGCGAGCTACTGCTGCCGCGCGGTTGATTCAGGTCAGTGAATCGGGATTTATTAGCTTTATTGCAGCCGTGAGCCACTGATAGATTTGATCGTGAAGTATGACTTTATTTTAGCTTGTAAAGTGCTAACGACATGTTTTGAAAAGTTGGAGATGATCATATTATAATTATAAGCTGAAGTTAGTGGCTTTTTCATTGTCTCAATAGTTAAATTACTGTGTCAGAAGCAACTTAAAACCTCAAATAAGTTGGAGATGATCATATAATTATAAACTAAACTTAATGGCTTTTCATTGTCACAATAGTAAAATTACTATGTCAAAAGCACCTTAAAACCTCAAATGACAGGCTGTGGATGACCTTAGATTAACTAGGAATATTGCTTATGGTTGTGATGTTAGACCACCAAAGGGTGCAAAGGATGTAGTGCAGTCATGGCTTTTGTAAAGTAATGGCTCCTAGTTATTTAGTTTGGTGAGGTTGATGGTAGGTAGCATTTGGATATGCTATCACAATGGACTAGAAAGAACAAATAGATACTCGGAATCTGTAATCTCTTTCTTATTTCAAACATGATAAATCTTTTTGTGGCTCTGTGGTTTGAAGGTTTATCATTCGTTGATATGCACACACATTGCCTATTTTTTATTTGTTGAGTTCACTTTTGTGTAATACAACAGAACTAGTGTTGTGCTTTCTTTCGTTATGATCCTTTTGTTGTTTGAAGTTTCTTTATAAACCAGTAACATTCTGAAAGCCTTGTAAGCAAACAATGTTATGATCTCATCTTCAAGTGTGATTGCCAACTATGAACGCGGCTTCTTAAAATATGTGCAGAGAGCTTGGCATCGTTATCATGTTAAAAAACGTATAGCCCTGGAGTTTCAGCAGCAGTGGGAATCATTGATAAATAGTCATCCTTCTCCTCTAAAGAAATTGTCTATATCCAGCCAAGTTCTGAGGCCTTTTCTTTTCTTTACTACATTCTTGTTGGCGCGATATCCAAGAATTCAACCCAGAGAAAAAGATTGCATCAGGAGTTGCTTTGGAGTTATCCTGGAGAGCATAAACTCAACCAGTATGCTATTCTTATATATTTCAAGTCCTTAAGTTTCTATGCAAATTTTGTAGTCATGATTGTCTTACTATAACAATTGTGTTTTGCAAGTCTTGGCAAGAAAAGTATCCCATGTTTCAATATCTCCTTCTACATTTTATGAGTTCATATGAAATATGGTTATAGAATAACTCTTCTTTGTCAGAATGATGTCCATATTTCTAAGCTTCACCTGGCAAGTGCTTTAATCCAGTCCTTTAGAAATTTCGAAAAAGTTATATTCACTGAATTGGTTGATGTTCTGCTCCCAGCTGCATTGGGTTATTAGTGAAATAGAAAAAACAGAAAGAAAGAAGAATCATTGTCTTCTAGAAGCATATAATAACAAAGAACCTTATCAAAGATAAAACATTAAATAATAAAGACTGTATTTGAAACACTTTGCAATGATGTTGAGCGTCTCTTTCTGGATTACGATTCATCAGGATGCTAAATTGTGTGCCATACACACTCTCAACAATTCGATGGCTGGTTATGGGATAATGATTGTTTACCTTTTACTCACTTACATACTATAAAAAGATGAAAGAAAACAATTCGTTTCCCTGTTTTTTTGAACCTTAACAAATATCAGCTATAAATCCTTCTTGTTAAAAATCCTACCCCTTGCATGGTCTGGCATTTATCCATTGCTATTTGTCAGTTAAGTTGATTATGTTATAGCGTACGTTGACTTTATCTGTCTTTCTTTTTTTAGATCCCAATGAAAACTTTTGCTCAATGGCTACTGGAACCGTGGAAGAGAGAGAAGTTTGGAATTATCAAGCAAAGAAGTTGATTACCATTTGCTTGTTTATTTTAACAGAATATGATAATTCTTGTCACAAGAATAACGATGTTCTACTTGCATCATTAGCAATGCGCTTGGCAGTAATTCTGACTGATGTGAAAGGTTGGAAATGCATCAGCAATACCAATACACAGGGTGCATTAATGGCTGTTAGGGATTTAGTTAAGTTCATGGGAAGTATTAGAAGTGGACTATACAATTCTGTAAGGAGGTACATTTGTAAACTTGAGGCTCCTGGTTCCGTTCAGGTGACTTTGTCTTCTCAGACAGATGAACAGTTATTGATAACTGCAAGTGCAATTACTTTAGCACTACGGCCATTTCATGTCGTGAATCTAGTTACGGATAATAAAAATGACTTGCTAGAAGTTCAGAGTGCTGCTGAGCAATACTGTATTTATCTACTCACAATACCTTGGTTTGCTCAACGGTTACCAGTGGTGTTGATTCCTCCTTTGAAACACAAGTCTGTGTTAACACCTTGCTTGAGGATACTATTGGTAAGTTTGTCATAGTAAAGGGAATTGTTGAAACTAATTATATGAGTGTATATGCCTGCACCTACATAATTTTAAGGCAATATGTGTCTATGGGACGATATTATTGTCAGCGTTGGGCTAGAAAATCTACCAGACAACCACAAGAATAAGTTGATTAGATCCACTTCATTGTAAACATATGGAAATACTTCTCTCCTGAACAAACTTTGAACAAACATATATATATATATATATATATATATCTATTTATTTTTTCCGAATTTAACTGATAATTTATTTTTGAATTTCGGTATAGTACTTGGCTCTGTTTGCAACTTATACGCCTAAATTATGAGGTACTTGTATTACAGCCTTGAACTTCCTTCTTTTTTCACACTCTAACCACGTCGACTTTTTAAAAATGTGGCATTTTACTAATAGGTTGTTTGTTTAACTAAAGCAGTTTATGGAATCCATTTTTCCCCATCATATATGTGAAAAGCTTGGATCTGGTTCTATTTCATTTGGATCAGATCCAACATTCTAAACAAAGAAAATAAATAAATAAATGAGAGAAGTAAACAAGAAAAAGCAAGAAAAAAGATACACAGTTGGAAGAAATAGTTGTTACCAATGACATTTAGTTGTTGGAAAACAAAAAGTCAATGTAGTTTCTTTTTATTATATTTCTTTTTTTGCTCTCATGCACCATACAAGAGTTGAAACTACTCTATTGCCACTTGGCACTTCAAGGTGTTAACAGATAGGTAAAAAGGAAGTTCGGGGGGTAATATAATCACTTCATAGTTTAGGTGTGTAAGTTGCAAATGGAGCCAAATTTAGAGAAGTTTTTATGTATTATTCCTTGAATTTATGATGACTCACATTATCTAAATTGCTGAGGCAGCCTGCAATAACACTTACCTATTTCATTTTGGTGATCATCTCTGTATCTACAATTAGTTTGTGCAAATTACTATACTGATACCTTTCCAGAGTTGAATTAGCATCCATATTTTGCGTTATTTCTAATGGAGTTTATGGATATTAGAATGCGAAGGGACTGATCAAACTGTGACAGGTGATGGCAGATGTCAAAGGAGCAAATTCTAAAGGATATGTCAGATATGGATCAGATGACAAATTATTCTCACAACAGCGTGATGCCACCAGTTGGTTGGGCTCTTGGAAATTTTATATACCTTGCTGCAGGCAGTGAAAGCAATAACTTAGATTCTGGAAAGTTAGTGTCTGGTTTAGACCGTCAATCCTATGTTCGTGTAGTGATTATGCTGACGGAGAAATTATTGTCTCAGATTGAAAGGGCTGGATGGGTGAGAAAGGAGAACCAAGAAGTTCAAGGTGACGGAAATTCTGTTGAAGTTGAGACAACTTTTGGATCCTTAAAGATGTTGTATATGGGCCTCTTTAAGCCTGTTTGGCTGCAGAGGCATCTGATGGAACTTTTAGTGTTGGAGAAAGATGGTCTCATTCAGAGAGCTGAAAGTTTACCCTTATGCGGAGTAGAATCTTCTGGGAGCTGTGAATTGCTTGATGTTGCTTACTACTATTCATGGATGCTCAGAATGTTTTCTATTTTGAATCCGGTGCTAGGGGCAATGCCAGTCCTCAACATGCTATCTTTTACTCCCGGATTTCTTTCCAACCTGTGGGGAACCCTCGATGAATCACTCTTTCAAGGAAAGAATCTTGTCAGAAAAGGCAAATATTTGGATGAAAGTACAATTTCTGGAAACAAGATTCTTGAAGTTTCTGAGAGAAAGCAAAAACATTCTTCTAAAGATATAGGCAGCAAATGGGCTAGCGTATTTCAAAAGATAACTGGGAAATCACAAACTGAGTTCATAAGTATGGATCCAGTTGATGGAAAATCAAAAGCAGTGCACATTGACGAGCATTATTCTGATATGTGGGACATTGAATTGCTAAGGCAGGGTCCTGATGGCCTATCAAAAGATTTGTCTTGTCTACTACATCTGTTTTGCGCTAGTTATTCACACCTGTTGTTAGTTCTTGATGACCTGGAGTTTTATGAGAAACAGGTCAGATATCTTTTTAACTTAAATATTTCAAGCTATTTGATTTTCCAATGTCATTAGAATGATATTAATATGTCCTAAAAGTAAGATTTACGTGAATGTAGGTCCCCTTTACATTGGAGCAGCAGCAAAACATTGTGTCGGTGCTGAATACATTGGTTTATAATACAATGTCGCACAGTACTGGTCCTAAAAGTAGACCTCTGATAGATTCTGCTATCAAATGTCTTCATTTATTGTATGAAAGGGATTGCAGGCACCAATTTTGCCCTCCCACTTTGTGGCTTTCACCAGGTAGAAATAATCGGCCACCCATTGCTGTAGCTGCTAGGACTCATGAAGTTTTGTCAGCTACTTCAAACGGTGATGACGCCTCAACCACTTTGAGCATGGGCTCCATCATTACTATTATCCCACACATCTTCCCATTTGAAGAAAGGTAGTTTCGACGTGAAAAACTCATCATAAGCTGTCATCATTCATTTACCTTTAAGTTTATTCTGTCAGTTTTTAATGTCTAGAGTTTGTCCAAATGCTCCTTTCCTGTGCTTGACATTGACAGCTCATGGGTTTTGTCTGCGACGCTCTGTGCCTTTCATCTTTTGTTGTTTGGGTGATTTAGTTAAGATTCTTATCTGTTTGTTCATATTTTTGTTTTAGTCTTGCTCGTCCACGTTAAGATATATGGTACTCCAGCCGTCTCAATTTATGTTACTAGGCACATAGTTTTTTAACATTTGAACGTCATCATCATGTGATTAAGGTATCTTCTTGAAGCCCCTCCTGGGGTGAGGATGTCAATGACACCAACACCACCAAATTTGATTTGGGACAGTAGTATTTTTCAACGCCGACTGCTATTGCCTTTAGCACCCTGGAGTGTAAAATTCCTAATCATGAATTGAGGTAGTTTACTCTTCAGTTTTTTTGGTTGGGGTTTTGGTTTTGACCCTTTGTCTACGGTATAAATACATTAACCTCCTTTTTGTGTTGCCAATAAGAAGCTTTATGGACATATGCTCCGTCCTTTTAATATTTGAATGGCATAAATATATATGCAACATGGTTGTCTGAATTTTCCGTGTATTTTCTTAATAATTTGGAATTATACTTGTATGTTGGTCACCACTGTATATGATGATGTTGCATGTTGTGGCTCAAACCACTGAGGTCAGTCTCGTAGGTCCAATGTAATCATGAAAAGAATAATTTGCTTTTGATTTCTAGACAAAGAGATGTTGCTATGTCAACTTACATGAATTCAAATGTGTAGTTCTTGCATCAGGGGTATAATTTGGAATCACACATGCAACTGTTTCTAGCCTTTTCAATCAAAGGGTGCCAGTTGTTTTCTTCTGGTCTAGCAATGATCTAAATCATTTCTGGTCCTTGGCAGGGTTGAGATGTTCAGAGAATTCATCAACATGGATAAGGCATCGAGAAAAATGGCTGGTGAAGTTGTTGGACCTGGTGGACGTTCCATCGAGATAGTAATTCGTCGTGGTCATATTGTTGAAGATGGATTTCAGCAACTAAATAACTTAGGATCAAGGTTGAAGTCCGGCATCCACGTCTCTTTCGTGAATGAGTCTGGTCTTCCAGAGGCTGGCCTGGACTATGGTGGGTTATCCAAGGAATTCTTGACAGAACTGGCCAAAGCAGCCTTCTCACCTGAGTGAGTTGCCTTTGCTCATGTATTTATCAAGTTAGCCATCTCATTTTTTTCTCTCTGAAATGACTTGAGATCTTTGTAATTGGTTCTATTTTGTAAGGTATGGGCTGTTCACACAGACCTTGACTTCAGATAGACATCTAATTCCTAATACAGCTGCAAGATTTTTGGACAATGGAATTCAGATGATCGAGTTTCTGGGGAGAATCGTTGGCAAAGCACTCTATGAAGGAATATTGCTAGATTATTCCTTTTCACATGTTTTTGTCCAAAAGCTATTGGGCCGCTATAGCTTTCTTGATGAATTATCTACACTTGATCCTGAGCTATACAGGAATCTTATGTATGTTAAGGTAAATGCTTCTAATCAATTCCAGAAATTTCATTCTTAAGAGTTACAGATGACTAAACGACAAGCAAAAATGAGTAGCTAATTACTCTTTGTGATGGTCACCTTGATGTGCTTTAAAAGAGCTGTTGAAAGGGTAGGAAACTCTATCTACGCAAAATCAACATTGGCAGAAGAAAACATTTTTCTATTTGCATTTAACAGAATGTTCTAAAAACTCTTTAAGCACTCTATCACTTCAAAAAATACCTCTTTAAGCACTTTATCTTTACTATATTTAAGCAAATAGTCCACAAAGAATTTTATACTAATCTATGTTTCCATCCAGACCGCTTCTTGCCTAAACAACCTTTTATTCTGGAATATTGCTAGTGAAAGGTAAAAAAAAACACAAAATGTAGATCATCTATAGAATTCATGGGGATTGAATTCGTTTGTATGCTGAAAAGTGGTGTGAGGACTTTGAGGAAATTTAGCTTAGGGGTGAGAAGTAAGTTGATTTCAACATTCATTTCCGATTCATTTTGTTCTTAAGTGCCTTTTCACCGCTTAAAAATCTCTTTCTTCCTTCCTGTTAAGTTTTCAAATTAAAGCACCTTGAGATTTTGGAGGTTCGAGTTTCACCATCAGTGGTCAGGAAATATTTTCATGTGATCGGGTGAAGAAAAAGAATTAACCCTGTATGTGATGGAACATGTTGGAAACCTAAAATGATTAAATAAATGTGCCCACTTTTGTAATTGTGTAAATTGTCTCTACTTACTCTGATGCCATATTGATTTATTGATGAAGAAATAGCATAGAAAAAAGTTATTACCAGAGACTTGTCAAGAAAAAAGAATTGTTACCAGAAAGGTGATAGTAAGCTCCTTAGTTAATGATTTTAGGTCAGAGTGGAGGACTGGGAAACACAACAAATGTGATTACTGATTTGAATGTCATATAATAATTGTGGAGACGATTGTTTAAGTGTTTGAAACTGAAGGAACTTAGTGTAATTTGCTACATAAGCTGTCAATCTTTCAAATAAGTGAATTCCATGTTTTCGAGATTTGCCTAAAGAAGAGTTGCAAAAAGGTTCTGGCTATCTGAAAATTACAACAGTTGCTTAATATAGTGGCGAAATAATGGGTGGAAAGAGGTGACACTGTAGGGCTCGTAACTGATAAGAGGAGTGGTGTTTCCAGAACACTCGTTGAAGAAGGCATTTGAATTTAAGATGAATGGTGCTGCTGGAACTATATCGGGAAGTAAGAGGGCTGCAGTAAATAGCTGAAGTTACTTAGGTCTGTTATAAGATCGTTACCAATCGAGGAAGTTGTCTCTTCTAAGATCGTTATGACTCCGATAATTTATGAAAAATTAAGGATAAAAATGTATTAGTGATTTGATTAATATGGAATATAGACACACCTATTTGTAAGTATATTAGTGATAGTTATCAAAAAAGGACAGTAATGTTACCATTCTCAAAAAAAGAAGTTATGACCCATTCTCAAAAACAAAAGAAGTTATCTAATGAGGACAGTAATAAAGTTTCAATCTTACATAATCAACAACCCCAAGCCTCTATATATCCATATCCAATTTTAGTGGAACTATGCAGAAGACTTATATTTGGTTTCGGTCTATGCAGCACTATGATGGTGATGTCAAGGACCTCGCATTGGATTTTACAGTTACTGAGGAGTCATTGGGGAAACACATTGTTATTGAGCTTAAACCTGGTGGCAAGGATATTTCTGTAACAAAAGAAAACATGTTGCAATATGTTCATGCAATGGCAGATTTTAAATTAAATCGGCAGGTATTACTTGTGCTCCTACTTTGAGATCCCCATTTTGCTGGTATTGGTGACTTATTGTTTCCAGCACTCAATGGCAGATACTTCCTTTCTCAAATGCATTTTATAGAGGACTGACGGACCTTATATCCCCTTCCTGGTTAAAGTTGTTTAATGCAAGTGAATTTAATCAGGTAATTCCGTCTGTGCATATCTTAGCAGAATTTCGTGTTTCAGTTTTAGTAGCTCTGTGAACAATTTTCTTTCCCTATTGTTTACCCCTTCCACATATACTGTAGCAGGTTACAGCCTGAGTTTTCATGTTAAGCTTGACTTAGGAGGTGGTTAGTAGATCAAAATCTATGTTACATGGACTCTTCATTTGACTTAATTTAATTACATCAAACAGGTTTGATATGGGTATGAGTTTGGATCCTTCAAAACACAAATAAAACCTGCTAAATGAAATCCACCTGTAAGGAATAGTCCTGCAGTTGTATTGGATGCATAACCATGTCTCTGCTAATGTAACATAGATTTTGATTGCATACCCTGTGATTTTATTGTTTCTTGCAAAATAGAGACAGATGCCTCTCTATTTCGACTTGTGCCTTATTACAGATGCATATATACTTGCATGTGCATGTAGTCGCTATGTGTGTGGGCAAAGGAGAGATATGTATGCGCTTACTCTGTCATCCTACCATCAATCCATAGAATGTTACTGTATTCCTTATGGGGTATGAGATTCTACCATCAACTGATCTTTCCTTGTTCTTTCCATGCTAGTTTTAGACATCCTTATCTCTTTGCTTATTCGAATCAACGATTGGCTAGTAAATGCTGAATGTATCGGCAACACCTCTGCAATTTTTGTTTTATCTTATCTGGTTCTCCACATTTCTTTAAAATTAAGGAACTGACATGACATGCAAACAATAGAATGGAAGGCATAAATAAAATTAGATAGAGTGCATATGCTTTTATGTGGAATGAGAATAAGTTGAAAGCCACATGAATTACAAAGGCTTTTCTTTGCTGGACTGCATGCTTTCATTTCAGCTAATCTAAAGTTTTATCCAGTTGCTTTCAGGGGGAAACCATGATATTGACATTGATGATTTAAGGAAGAATACACGCTATACTGGAGGTTACACTGAAGGAAGTCGGACAGTTAAACTCTTTTGGGAGGTATGCATGAATTATCCATCTCCTCTTTTTCTTTTTATGTTAAGAAACTTCAAATGTGATATCCATCATTGTCTACTTGAACCGTCTCAAACAAACATCTCTCAACATAAGTAACTTGGTCTAAGCAAAGATCTTTTATTGTTTGGTGTTATTTAGTCATATATATGTGGTGGCAAGTGTTAGAGTAGGAGGATAAACCATTGAAGACAATTAAGCATTTCTAACTAATTGTTCTTGTGGTTTAGGTATTTGCGAGTTTTGAACCAAAAGAACGGTGTTTGCTGCTTAAGTTTGTGACTAGTTGTTCGCGAGCTCCTTTGCTTGGATTCAAATATCTGCAGCCAATCTTCACCATTCACAAGGTATGCACTTTCTTGTCCCCTCCCCCCAAATCCCGAAACCACCTAGCACACATGAAGATGATAAATAGATAAGAAGGCTTTTATTACCAGATTTTGTGCTCTAAAGGTTAATAATGAGCAATGTATTTTTTTTTCTGGATGTTGGGTAAAGTGGTAAATAGTCAATTTTAATTTAAAATGGTCAACCGACAATGGTGAAAGTATGACAAGGGGGTAAAGTTATTGAGAGTTAAGCTGCCGAAAGAACCCGGAAATTGGAGCGCAGGGAAAGTTTCTATTGGTTGGTGAACTGATGTGAAACTGGCATCTCATTTATTGGTAAACCGGCTCCAGTGTTTCACGTTGGATGGAAAATGCAGGATAGACGATATTTATCAGTTTTGCGTCTTTTAAAAAATTTCTGCAAAATCCTCATAAAGAAACAGGAATTTGGGGCCAACAACCAGATTTTATCTTCTCCATAGATTGGAAATTTGTGTGGAACTGAACAGGACCCATGTCTCCTAATCGAGTTCAACCCTAATGTGTTGGTGCTGGGATACAAACTTTCTCCTGCAAGCCACTGGCTGACAGTGACAGTGTTGCAGAGGTGCAAATGTGGCTGAGGTTTGAAGCTTTAAATAGTGCATCGTCATATGTAGATGTCTGGATGAGTTCAGACACATTCAGTATTTTGGTATCTTGTGCCTTATGGAAGCTGAAAGGAGGCAGTCTTGATTTTGATTGAAGTATGGATACAATCTATCATTTCCTTGCAGAAATGCAGGGTAAGGCTGCGTTCAATATACCCTTGTGGTCTTGCTCTTCTCCGGACCCTGCACTTAGCAGGAACTTAGTGCACCAAGCTGTCTTTTTTTTTTTTTTTTTTTACAATCTTTTATTTCCACGTTTCTCAGTTTGCTTCAATGGTTTGAGGAAGGTAATGCAGAGAAAACTCTTGTAGATTGTCCCACTCTAATAAGAACAAACTAAAACTAATCAGAAATGCCCTTCCCTAACAAGAAACCAAATTTTATAAAATAAACAAATTATACAAGGAAACAAATGCTTCACTTGATATGGCCACATTATGTGTCATGCTGTTTTATTTTAATTAACAATCGGCAAGAATATTCCTTTTTTCTTAAATTAATATCCGAAACAACTTAATTAACACATTTTCAGTAACTTTCTGGCATTTATCGGCATGGTGTACTTGGTTCTTGTGTGTGAGTTTCCTAAAGTGGCTCCTCGTACATACTTTTATTGATTACATGCTGTTTTTGCTTCTCGTCTTCCCAATAATCACTCAACACCAGCATTGTTAAAAATCTTACTCTTCTGGCTACCTGATGTTTGTTGCACTTCTTTATGTTCTAAAGGCCTGTTTTTATCTTGTTGTTTTTCATTTTTAGGGTGAAGAGGGAGGGGGGAGATGGCCATGAAAACAAATAAATACCAAAAAGTTTTGAAAGAAAGGGAAAGGAAAACTAGAGAAAATGTACATACCAAAATTTAAACGGAATGCCTTGATTACCAGTGGTTGATAGTAATGAAATTTCGTAAATATAGGTTTCTTGTGATTTGCCACTATTGGCGACATTCGGGGGACAGGATGTTGATCGGCTCCCTTCAGCGTCTACTTGCTACAACACCCTCAAGGTACAGTCAAATTAAACTATGTTAAGTTTGAGGCATTGAATGGACCTAATCCAACTCATATTTTGTCAAATTGAAAATCAAGGTAGCTTTCAACAACAAGATCTCTTTTAACTCGAACATATTCCAATAATCTGTATTTTTCCTTCTGCCTTTGACAGCTTCCAACATACAAACGCCAGAATACCTTGAGAGCAAAGCTTCTATATGCTATCAATTCCAATGCTGGTTTCGAACTTTCATAACTATTGCGCAGGTAAAGTGGTTTTCTCTTTGTTTGTGAACACAAGAGCTAGCAAAAGATCAACTCCCTCTCCTTCCCTGCCGCCAAAAGAAAGAAGATACCAGAAGATTGATTTTTTATTTTTTTTATGACAAATGGAAATACTTATAACTTACTTTAATTTAAACAGGTCTTCCTTTTTTAAAAATAAATAAATAAATTATGGGTAGGAAATCAAGTAGAATATTTAGTGTTGAATAGAGCTCATCTCATGGGATGACTCAAAGACTTGCATAATACTGTTCTTTCGGTTGACTTTCATTTGACAGTACATCAAATACCCAAAAACATATTCCCAAGCTGAGAAAGCTGTCAGACATTTTGTACTTGCTGTAACTGCTATCATATGAAATATACTTAAGCTCTTGTATGAACTAAGACTGACTAAAGCCTCTTTCAAGTTCGAAAGTAATAAACATTATCATACAAAGTAGACCGTTCTGCAGCGTTGAGGCTTTAAGAGATGAGGTCAAAACCCTGTTCCAACAGACTTTGAGCCAACTTCTCATTTGCCGATTGTGAGGGATGGAATCCATCCCAGAAGACATAATTTGTAGCATTGGAGCATGTTCCAATGGACCTGGCATTACAAAGGAATGATGTTTCTAATGTACCAGTCCCGCAGCAAGCCTTTCTTGATTCGAAAAATCCTGGAAAAGAGGAATATTATCAGCAAAAATGGATCAAGAAGGGGACATTTCCTAATTCACCTTTTTGATTTTAGAATACAGAAGCAGGAAACCCATTTTAGAAATTTACATTGCTTCCTATGTCAAGTTTCAAGATATGAAACGATTTTTTTTTTTAAAAATGACAGTAAAATTCTGTACATGTTTGTGCTTTCAATACTTTTGAAGGATAAGCGAGTTTGAGAAAAAAAGTAGGATAGGAGAAGGAAAAAAAAGTCTCAGCATGTCACCACTTTCTGCAGGTTTTGTGATCAGATCGAAGAGAGGTTGGTAGATGTCGAAGACAACGAGCTTGATGCCAGGAAGCTTGCTCTTTAGCTTTTGAGATGTCCTGTTGAGCTTCTTGTTGAAAGAGATAGCGTCTTTGTTCAGTTTTGCGACACACTCGTTGGTTCCTCTGCCGAACAAAGTAATGGCAGCTGGCAAACAACCAGTTGGTGGCAGAGTTGTAACCCCAATCCTCCTTGCTCCCAGATCATAGAGGTTCTGTCCATAGATCACTGCTGATATTAACATACTGATTGGCTTGTGTATAAATGAATACACATAATATTTCTTAGTTTGTGATATATAAATACAGCTTGATCTTATTTCTTAGTTTCAGGATAAGTCTACCTGGTGGTCAAGTGTATGTCATCCTTGTACATCCTGTAACAATCCTAATTTTCTGTAATTTGATAAGTGCTTGTTGTGATTCATGCATGGGCTTGGTTGCTCCCGTTTGTCAAATGAGAGTTGGAACTTAAATTTATTTTCCAGGGCTCTTATACGTAGTAAATTTTAGTCCAATGATCTTCAGTTAGGACATTATAATAGGTTAGTCCTAATTGCATTTTTCATTTGATAATGCTCTTGTTATGCATAGTAATTTCGTGCAGGTTGCTCGGATTTAAGAATTAGTTTATGGTAACAGTTGAAGAAGCGGTAACAATTAGTACACAGAAGAGGAAGCTGGACCTGAACGAATGTAGAGTAAGACTTCATGAGGATATCTGAGAACTGATGAGGTGAGTAGACTCTGTTGAGTAGTGGATTTATATAGTAGTTTTGAATGAAATCACTGCTTCCTGCACTTATAAGATGTATTCCTCGTGAGAAAATGTTAGTAGCGTTGGTCCTCCCTACCAGATTCACTACTTTCCTTTGCCACAACTTGTAATATTTTAGTTGATGTTTCAACGTCAGAGCACGCTGCAAAAACCATGACATTTCCAAATTAGTCAGTCATCTTCTAAAATTCGACTGATTTCTATTCTCAGACATATTTGAGTACTTACAAACAGTCGAGCAGTCCTTTCATAATAACCAGAAGCAGCAGAGGCAAAGTTGACACCAGTAAGAATTCTTTTCCCTCTAGCTTCTCGGCTCAGGTAAGCCGGTGGGTATGAAGTGAACCCAAGATAGTCAGCTGTGGATAAAAACATGCATGCATGAGAAACAATAGAGGACATTTACTTTTCTTTTGCAGAGACAATTATTGAAATGTTTTAGACATTACCAGTGAAGTCTGTGGCCAGCTTTCCATTGCAGAACCTTCCGGTGGGTTTATGGGTAACAAAATCTCTTCCATAAGGTGGAAAATTTGCCTTGATGAGAGTGCTTAAGTTGTTATTGTTTCCAACATCAACTACAGAGTCACCAAATATGCACAATGCTGGAACTAAAGGGTCTCCATTAGATACAGAAAATACCATTGCAAGAAGAAAACCGCATAAGAGGCGCCTCGAGAAACCCATTGTTCTTTTCTCCGATAGTAAATCTCCTCCTTTCTTTTTTTCTTATTATTGGTATGAGAATTTTGAGGACATTTCAATTTAAGGTTGAAGTGAAATGACTGTTGGATAGAAAGTTGCTCATTTCCAGGTGAAGAGGCATCTTTGGCACCTCCTAAAGGTAATGGTAAAGCAGGATTATTGGGGCTAAAGTATATGTTTAGCAGTTTAGGTAAAGCTTTTTTGGTTTTTCTTTCAATTTTGTCTATTTCCATGAGCCATTGGCCAAGTGTTAATATAAAAGCTTCAACTAACTTTGCAGAAATTGAAGCAAAAATGGCGTGAACCATTCCTCGTGCAACTTCATATTTGTTTATTCCGATCCAACCACAGAAAAGCTATAAATAAAACAATTTATAGAAGTTACTACGACAACAATAACAAATTCAGTGTAAATAATATTTTTGACTTGACGGATTACATTATTTCGACGATTGTTTGGTGCACCAATGTAGGTGCAATCCATTGGATCAACTCAATAAACGAATACATGATTAACCATAAAAACACCAACGAATTAAATGATGACACTGTTTCGTGGTATTTGAGGGAGCAATTTATTTGATTTTGTGGTGCACTTATTCTCGTTATGAAAATGAAATAATCTTCCACCTTAACTCGAAACAAAAACTTCTTACAACTCAATTCAATACCAGAGTTTGAGACCTAACTTGCTTTCATCGTGCTAACAACACTTCAATATATTTGCGTGCGTGCAGTAACTGAAAAATTTGTTACAGTTAAGTTCAATTTTAGTATAGGACGTAGCTTTTGCCACTAAATCTTAGTATATCTTCACGTATATGTAAAGATGATAAAGTTAACTCATAAAATCAAGTTTAAGTTAATTATTGACTATCCTATTTATCAACTCAATCCATTTCAGTTTATTAAAGTTTGGCTCATGTCTAATCAAAATTAATTCATGAAAAATCTTGTTAAAATATTTTATTTAGTTGATATATTATATATATGTGTATAATCATAATAAAAAAAAAAAAAAATTCTACTATAAGATACTAATTTTTTTTTATAAAAGAATAAAAAATTAATAATTTAAACTTAGTAAAAGTTGAACATTAAGCTATGAATATAGTCCATATTTAGCCCAAACCGGCCCAAATTTTGGTTAAAAACTCCTTAAAGAAGTGAACAAACCAAAATCGCGCCAACAACCTTTTCCGGCGGTAGCCATTGCCGGTGAAAGTGTTTTTCGTTCAGGCGCCATGGAGATTGAAGATGGCGGTTCCTTGTATAAACCCAAAGAGAAGATTTTTCACACTTTTTCAGATTTTATGCTTAGGTTTATTCACAACTCTGATTACCGTGCTTTTGTTTTGTTTTGTTTTTTTTGGTCGAAATTATTCGTAACTTATTTGCTTTGTTCTTCCTTACTGTTCGAACTTTATTTCAATTCTAATTTACCAGCAAAACAACAATTGGATGTTTTTCAATTCGAATTTGTGATTCAATAAATGGCCAACTGGAAATTTCTGTAGCAGGATTTTCAGCTAACGGGTTCATCATCTGCTATTTATATCAAACAACCCCGGTTGAAGCAGATAGTAAAGAATTCATACTGTTGACATGTAGGATTTGTTTGAAAGTGATTTCAGGAGGTAGTGGTAAGGTCTGCATACACGGGTTTGTTGTTTGTAATTTGAAAATGGTGAAGAATTCTGCAAAGTCTCTTGTTGTCTATGTATACTGATTCGCAAACTGTTTGCTTAGGTTAGTTCTTTCTATATTTCAGGATTACAAAATTTGATGAATTAGTGGAAGTGGGAAGTAGATTACTAGTTGGATTTCAGCAAGGACTCGGTGAGTGTTGTAGCATCCATTTGAATGAATCTACTACTAGAGTAAAATTAATGTTTTGTATGCTCTATAGTGAATACAGCCTATTTTGCTTGTTTTTAGCAGAGTATCTGCGGCGTCAACCAATTGAGAAAAATTCTGAATTGGTCGAGCGTATTATTAGAGATAATGAAAGCAAGAGGCTTTCCTCCTACATAGAAGCTGGATGTATGAATGTTCATGATTCTGTACAAAATATGTCCAAGTGTAAGTGTTTCATAAATCTTGAATCTATCTATAAAAGAACAGTTAATGTGCTTCTCAGAGTAAGTTTACTAGATGTTGCAGAGTTTTCTCCTCTTGTTTTTACGGTTATTTGAGTTATTTGCATTGATACATATTGCATACCTTCTACTTATGCATTGATGATTTCGTGATTTCTTTTGGGCATAATACATAAACACACTCAAACTTGGCCTCAGCTGGCAAGTAAGTAGTTCAACTTTGAGAGTGCACATCTAGACACCTTAACATGCCAGCTGAGGCCAAGTTTGAGTGTCTATTAATGTATTATGTCTTTCTTTTTCGCTTCCAGAGCTTAGGTTGTATAATTCTGTTTCGCTTTTATCATTTCCAGGTAGTAGACTATTGAAACATCTTGGTACAAATCTTTCACATGTCTATATATTAACAAGAGGCGTGACGAATTGTCTTTATGATTTGATTTTTCTTGCTGTTACTGTCTTCACATCATTTTCCTATGTACATCTAGTCCAATCGAATTTCTCCTTTTTGTTTCCAATTTTTTTCTTTAGATATGTTTTGGTGTTATTTCTCTTCATAACTTGGGTTCTCTTCTGCACAGAAGTACATACATGCCACCTTGGACTTCAGAATCACGTAAATGAAGGTATTCCCTGTCCTGAATTACTCTTTTCCTATATCATCTTTATGTTGTTACGTTACCTGGACAGTAGCAAGAAATTTCACTACCAGAATATATCCATTCTATGCTCTAAAGTCACAGAGCTAACAGAATCCAAAATGTAGTCAGCGCTATTAACATGGGTGAGGTAGTTCCAACTATAGGCTTTCTAACATCTAGTTTTGAGGGAGTAGGTTGAAGTTGTGATGCCATGAAAACGCTTACGGTCCCTTTCCGACCACATACACACCAAAAGATAGTTGCTGGGACATAGCTAGTTTAGGAGAAGTTTCTGGTACGTTTGCATTTGTGGCTTTATCTTGCTAATTTTTCATCCGAGAATTTTCATGGGATTAATTAATCCCTATTGTTGGATATGTGGGAAGTCTGAATTGTACCAAGTTAACTAGCAAAGAAGTGATTGGAAAAACTCCTGATCCAACTAATCCTGCACCAAGTTAATTATAGATGCTAATGCACGGTTAATTTTTCCTGTGAGATCTAGAATGTCATCCATGTATGGCTAATAGAAGTATGTTAAGCGGTGTCTTCTTCAGCGGTACATGGCACTTGCCAGGTGAAGCTTAAAAAGGGTTAATTCAACTTATAAAACCAAATAAAGTCTCTTGATTTGGAACACATATGGGGCTTCATATATTCGATTTTAGAGAAGGTTGTACAAGCGTGTGACCAAAGTCACATTACTTCTATATGCAAAGATGTTAATCTGGGTTTTCCTCAGAGCTTATTTGGCGCTACTATTGGTTTGTTTGTTATTCGAATTACCCGAATAGAATAATTTCATTTAAAGTTTTCATGATAAGTGAACAATTACGTGATTTTCCAATTGGATTTGGAGTTCAGATCATAAAATGCTGATATTTAATTGCAGCGAAGGTTGTAGTTGATGAACTTGCATGTCTTTTAAAGGAAGCGGAAGCTGTAGTGCAATCGATAAATTGCAATTTGGCTCAAGTGCGGGAACTAAATGTTGACAACAGTACAAACCCGTTGGAAACCTGTCATGATGAAGTAAGATCCTTTTATCCTTTTAACTCGTAATGTTCACTCAAATTTCCTGTTTAAGTTACTAATACAGACATGGTTCATTCATGTGTCCTTATTTCTTAAAGGAAAAAAATATCTAAAGCGATCATGATCTTTTGGCTGACCTTGCACGTATATATGCTTCCCGAGTAACTGATCTTTTATAATAATGTAGGCAGAAGCGTCATCTGTTGATCCTCTGGAACATGAAATCACTGATATTGCAATAATGATGGCAGTGGTATACTCCATGGTAAAAAGTGACTACACAATGCAGGTAATAATCTTTTTCCGTTGGCTTAAAATCAGCTAAGCGCGTAATTTTAATCCTTTTTTTTTTTTAACCTGTATCAGGAAAAGGTTGTTTCTTCCCTTAACCTCACTTCACCTTCTGGAGAACTGGAGAGCTACTCCAGCATGTGGTCATTGCGGCCCTACATAGACGATGAAATCATGCACAAAGCTTGGAAGCTTGTGCGTTAACTCGTTCTCTCTTACTGTTTCTTGTTGGTGAAAGATCATCAAATATCTTTATCTGTAGATTGCCATTTGCGATATGGAAAAGGCACAGAAGAAAGGGGAAAAGTACTGGAAAATATAGGAGTTTGGGAAGGTTGAAGAAGATGATGATATTGTAGATTAGTAGTATTTATTATTGGTTCAAGTTATATGATTGTTAAATTCTGCTATGACATTGAATCAAGTGGATGTACTCATTTATTTTAGAATTTACACTTATTTTTTGCTTTCACTTTCAAATACCTTTTGCTTGCCAGTATTTGTTTTTTGATAATGATCATTGATTACTCTGAGTCGGGCTTGATAGAATTTGATCAATCTTATATTCCATCATTAAGGGTACATCTGATTGAAGAATTTCATGATCATTATGAGTTAGACTTGATAGAATTTGATCAATCTTATATTATGCCGTTAAGGGTAGAATTGATCCAAGAGTTGTATGATCACTACGAGTAAGACTCGATAGAATTTAATCAATCTTACATTCTATCATTAAGGGGTTGAACTGATCAAGAATTTTATGATCACTATGAGTCAAATTCTATCGAGTTTGACCAATCTTATATTCTGTTATTAAGGGATAGAAATGATCACTATGAGTCAGACTTGGTAGAATTTGATCAATCCATATATATATATATTGTTAAGGGGTAGAACTATGAGTTGAATCTATAGAATTCGATCGATTTCATATTATGTTGTTAAGGGGGAACTTTAATCAAGAATTCTCGTTCTTCATCCTCAATCGAATCATTACTTCTTCCTATGCGAGAGTGGAACAATCTTTAAAGCTTCCTAGTATTGAATTGTTTGTAGGCCCAACTTTTTTTACACCATCAATATCCATTCTTCGAGTTTCAAATTTTAAAAGTAAAATTTTATGATAATGACAATTTTTATTTCATAAATATGTGATTGAAAAGAAAAAGTGATTAGTGAATACTATTTTCATGGCCACATTAGAAAATGTCACTTCAACTTAATAGTAATAATTGAGAAAAGTAATTGACAATAATAAATTATTTCTTAATGGAACTTAAAAGGCCATTACATTGGATACATGCATCTTATTATTCATACAGTATGAAATTAACTTATAACAAGTTAATTCATCAATTATTCCTTAATAAGCTGATCCGTACAACACGGTTATTTTTATTTTTATTTTTAAAAAAAGTGCAACTTAGAACACCAATTTTCTTTTTCTTCACTCAGATACTACAAGGTTAAAAGCCTCATTGATATTATCAAGTTCATATGGATAACCAAGTTCATCAGCTTTCTTTTTGAACTCATCCATCTCACTTTGAGGGACTTGGAATCCCACTAACACACTTGCATTTACATCTCCCTGTCATGGCAATAAAATAAAATAAAATAAGTTATTATTATATAATACAAAAAGTTTACTTTCTATACATCGATCGATAGGTTAAAAAAAAAAAGTCACATTAAAAGTGTGAGTTTTATGTAGTGATGGTATATAATCATATCAGAGCTAGCTCTACAGTCTTTCAAAACTAAATTTATAGGAACCTAATACGTATGGCTGATGCATATGTGTAGAAACCTATTAAAATTGCAACAAGTACAAGGTTGAATTCACAAAACTTAAATAATGGATTCGTTTCTAAGTCGGGCCATTTTTATAAGAAGATCGCACATTAATAACAATGTAATATAAATTTATACTATCAGTTTACCTGTTCACGGTAACGGCATAAAGTTATATTCCAACTAGGGGAAAAAGCATCTAAGAATTTGCTTAAAGCTCCAGCTTTCTCAGGGAAAGTAAATTCACCGAAAATTTCATCACTGATATTTGCTGAGCCACCAACCTATTAAAAACAATGATATAAAATAATAATTAATTATTTAAAATATTTAAAATAAATTTGATAAATAATAATAATTAAAAAAAGGACATTACCAAATGTTTTAGATGTTCTAAAGCCAATTCATTATGTGAGAAATCAAAAGTATTCATATTTGATGAATTCATTTTCTTAATCAGTTTTTCAAGATCTGATTTTTCATCAACATCAACCCTGCAAATTCAATAAATAAATAAATAATCTAAAAATATTATTGAATATAATAGTAAATAATAAATAAAATTTAAAAATGAAGAAAATTAATTTAATTACCTGTACAAAACTAGAGCCTGTTTTCTTTCAGAAGTGAATCTGTATGTCACTTCAGTAATATTCATAGTGCCCACCTGTAATCCAAGTTAAAATTTCAGTTTTTGAACCCAAAGCCATATACTATTGTAAAATTGTTAAATGAAAGTTAATTTTTTTTAAAACTTATTATTATATATATAGATTTTGCCTACTATATTTTTATTTTTCAAACCTTCCTAGTGAAATCATAAATCCGCCATTAGATCGACTACGAGACGATATTTTTAAAGAGTTCGAACAACAATGTAGCAAGTAAATTTTTCTAACCCCTTTAGTGAAAACATTCACCACTGGGTACTATACAGTATCTTTAAAGAGTTTGAACAATAATGTAACAAGTAAATTCGAACTCCTTTAATAAAAATTCTAAATTCACTATTGATATTTTTAAAGAATTCAAACAACAATGCAACACGCATAAAAGAAATTTCAATCCTTTTAGTGAAAATCCTAAATTCATGTTTGGTAGTTGGTACCGGATGATATTTTTAATGAGTTCAAACAACAACACAACAAGTAAATTTTTCTATATGACCCTCTAAATGAAAATTTTGAATTTTTCATTGCAGATATCAAACGATATTTTAAAAGAGTTTGAACAACAATGCAACAAGCTAGTATAATTTTTTCTTAACCCTCTTAGTGAAAATCCTAAATTTATGTTTGGCCGTTGATACCAAACGATATTTTTAATGAGTTCAAACAACAATGCAACAAGTAATTTTTTCTATACAACCCCACTTAATGAAGAGATACCAAACGATATTTTTAAAGAGTTCGAGCAAGGAACTTACAAGTTCAGCAAATGTCTTGAAGCTTCCTTGTTGTTCTATCATAAAAGTAGCTAACAAAGCTTCTTTTCCTGCACCTAACTCTGCTAACTCTGTAACTTTGTGTAGTTTGCTGAAATCCATATTAGCTCCACTTGCAATTGCTACAATATTTTCATTTTTAATGTTATAGTATTCACAATAGGCTGCAGCTCCAGCTATGGCAACTGCACCTGATGTCTCTAATATGTTCCTTCCTTCATCATACACATCCTATTTGAAAAAAGGAAAAAAAAAACAATTGAATTCCGACTTGAAATGACTGAACTTCACGTGTTCAAATTTTTCGAGAAAATTTGTCTAACCTTTTAGAAGTTTACAAATGAAAAAAAAATATACCTAAAAAGGAAATGATTCCTCCTTCAATAGGTCATACTCGATGCTAATTCAGATTAATCAGAGTTCCAAAACAGATACCAAATACCAAACGCGAAACATAAAAAAAGACAAAAGATGGTGTTTCTAGGTCTAGCTAACCTGTATTGCAGCACTAATACCATCATTTCTAACAAGTACCATTCCATCAACTAACTCTTGGCATTTTGCAAAAGTGTATTCACCAACTTGTGCAACAGCTACACCATCAGCAAAAGTATCAACATTTTCCAATTTTACAATTTCTCCTTCATACAATGACAATGTCATTGATGCTGCACCATATGGCTCAACTCCAATAATTTTTGTATTTGGGGCAACTTGTTTGAAATAGGTAGCAACACCAGATATTAGACCCCCACCACCAACAGGTACAAACACGGCATAAATGTCCTTGAGTTGACGGTTTATCTCTGTTCCAATTGTACCTGATATACGCAATATTTTTCGTAAATGATGATCATATTTAAACAACCTGAAGATGAAAAATCTTAGTAGCTCAATTAGTTGACTACCTGAACTGAACTTTCACCTTGTTGACACCCAATCCCTCCCCCCCCCACCCCCTCCCTTTTTTTAAAAAAAAAATCTTAATAGCTCAGTTGGTTGACTACCTGAATTTTACTTTATAGGTAAATGCTTGATTATTCACCTTATAATCAACTTTACAAACAATTTTAGATCTTTTTTTTTTTTTTTAAACAATTCTAAAAACTCAAATGATAACATTTTCGATCACTAAATACAATTTGATCTAAGATGCCCCCCTCCCCCCATTAGTACCTTGGCCTTTGATGATTTCTGGAGCATCGTATGGTGGGATGAATGTGAACCCTTTTTCTTGACTCTCATTCCGTGCATAGTCTTGAGCTTCATCAAATGTCTCACCCACAAGTTCTACGTCACCTCCCAGGGCTCTAACCGCGTCAATCTGTAAAATATATATATATATAGTTGTTAGAAAATAATTAATTTCACAATAATTTATTTTTTTCGTTTTAGATAATTTTGTTTTAGTATATTAAGAAAAATTCGAAATATCATAATTTTATAGTATCCAATCAAATCAATTCACATAAATTAAATTATTACCTTGATATTTGGGGTGGTTGTAGGCATGACAATTTTAGCATAACAATTAAGTCTTTGAGCAGCTAATGCAACACCTTGTGCATGATTTCCAGCTGATGCTGTTATAACCCCTTTATCTAAATCCTCCTTTGAGAGGGTACTCATCATGTTGTAAGCTCCTCTAAGCTTGAATGAAAACACCTATATATATATACCAATAACCAAATTATTGCAAATGCAACGTGAGATTCATCTGAATTCAGTACTTTCAATACAAAGTATATATAAAAATCGATTAAAGTGAAACAAATACTATTTTCTCTATTTCAAAAAGAATGACCTAGTTTGACTTGATACAGAGTTTAAGAAAATAAAGAATACTTTCAATCTTGTAGGTGCTAAATTAAAGTTATGTCAAATGTACTAAATAGGGTCTTAAACATGTCACGTGAAGAGGTCATTTTTTTGAAACAAGCTGAAAAGAAAAGTAAGTCATTCTTTTTTGAACGAAGAAAATAGTAAATTTGAACCTATAACTTTAAAAATACATACCTAACATAATTTTATATTGTAGTGAAGTAAAATAGGAATTTCAAGTTATTATTAAATAAAGATAAAAGATATCAAACTTCTTTATGAAACTTGAAAAGGAGCTAGCACTTTTCCCAAATAGGTTTCACACGACACAAATCCAAATGTATCGATCTTCAATAAAAATATCAGACACTTGATTAAAAAAAAATTAAAATCAATAAAGCGTAGAAAAAACTTACTCTCTGCTTATCCTCTCTTTTGAGATAAAAGTTAACTCCAAGCCTAGTCGAAAGCTTCTTTGCGAGCTCTAATGGGGATTCGATCGCTACATCGTACACGGGCGATGCCAAAATGTCAACCAAATATTGAAACAATTCATCTCTATCGCCCCCCGTTGGTTTATTCACTATCAACTCTCCGGGGACTACTTTTGGCAAGTTTGCAGGAGCACTTACCACTGGAGCTGAAGAATCCGAAGGAGAAATTAATCGTGACATTTTTAACGGCAATGCCGATGGTCTTATCGTTGAGCCACGCATGTTTTGGTACATTTTCATGTTACGACCTGTGGTACTAGTACGGTCGATAGAAATATTTTTTGTGGATTTGGGATTGGTGGAAAAACTATGTGTTGGGGCTAAACAAAGAAACTCCATTTTTATTGTAACTTATAATACTAGATCGAAAACTTTATTCAATAGAGAGAATTTTTTTTTTTATGATATGATCACTTGCACTAAGTTGAAGGGGTATATATAGGTGTAAAATTTGAAGAAGGGGAGTTACGTGAACTTCATGCACACTTAATTATGACTCACCTAAAATTGATGTAACATGTAAAATACTAACATGTGCAAAACGCCCTTGTTAGTTTATGTGGGGGGAGGGAGGCTATAAAGATAATGAATTAGCGGCGGATGAAATTTTACAGCTAAATAATAAAAATTTAATGTTAATTTTATTTAATTACGAATTAATTAGTGATGGATTATATAAAAATTTAATTAGCTAGTAGCAACAGATTATTACCGATAAATTTTGTAGTTAATCTCATATTTTTTAGTGACTAGTTTCACACGGGGGATAGGAGGAGGAGGGTGTTCGACATCAATTATATGATCATGAGTTGTATGTAGAAGTAGACATGTTGAGACGTAATATAATAAAGTAATTAAAAACTCTCTCTTAAATAATTTAAGCCGTAATTAGGGATGGTAAAGTTGAAAACATTTGGGATAATAATTCCACAATAAAATTCCTAATCATGAAAATGGATAAGAAACAAGTGGCCAACATCTAGCCATTGAAAACATTTGGTCTATGAAAAACGAATACACCATCTTCTTTTTTTTTTACTCGATATATGAAATTTATTTAAAGTCTGATTAAATTTAATTTTTTGTTGTAAAATCTCACATGGAAAGATAAACTCTAATAAAAATGATTCCATATCCAACAAAGGCTCGAATTTGATAACACCTCTGTTCAGCAAAAGCTTGAATCTAACACTTCTAATTCAATAAAGGCTCGAATATTAATTGATTACTACGTACTTACTAACATAACTCTTGAATTGTACTAAAGTTGGTAGTATAGAAAATTTAAGGCCATATAATTGCATTTTTGAAATATTATAAGAAGATGTAATTATTAAACTTTTCTTGTTAGGAAATCTATAAAAACGTAAATCTCGAAAATTTCCTTTTAAAGATGTAACCATAGTGTAAAATTATTATTTTTCGGTTTAATTATTTTGTTTCCGAAATTTCCCCCCTGATTAATCTTTGATTTACATTGGATAGGGCTCTATGGAGGCTAAAATGCTTCGTACCAAAATATTTTCATTTTTCACAACTTAAATTTGGAATCTTTGATTAAAAAAATAAAATATTTTACCCCAATTTTCTATGACATTGTACAATTAATCACATGATATGTACATTATAATTACAAAGAAAATGCTAAAATGATACTCCTTCCACTCGGATTTACTTGTTAAATATTTCCTAATTTGATTTCTATTTTTACTTGTCATTTTTGACAAATCAAAAAAGGACAATATTCTTTTTCAAATTATACCCTCAATTTATTAACATTGAGTTAATGTCTTTAAAAAATGTAATGAGTAAATATGTTTGGAACTCTATCAACTAATAGGGGTAAAATGGTAAATTCAAATACTCAATATATCAATCATTATTTTTTTAATGAATATGCCAAGTCAAAATTTGACAAGTAAATTTGATCAGAGGAAATATTATGAGATGGTTTAAATCTCTCCATCCTTAATCAAATATTTCGAATCTGAGTCTACGAGCCGGGTACCAATGGGGAAACCAAAACAAACAAACAAACAAAAAAGATAGCATCAAAGTATCAAAAATTGTTATTCATTCTTGAAAGAGGAAAAAAGTGAAACATCATGTGATTCGATTACAAGGAGAAAAGGTTTAAAAAGTATTTTCCAATAATTGATGAAAGCTAAGAAGGAAAGGGTAAAACATAAATAATTTTTAATTTCAAACTTTCTATTTTATTTTTAATAAGATAAATATAATTATATAAATATTTATAATTTTTTTAAAATTAGAAAAAATATTTTAATTTTTTTAAAAATAAAATTAAACACCATTTCAACTATTCACTATCAATCTATTATCACGTTTCTTTTTTTCTTTTGGGTTTTTGGAAATAGGTCCACAATTCACGTGAATAAAAGTGACCTATCTCAAATTAAGTTTTGTTTTATATGTGCATTTTTATATCAAAACATAATAATATCCAAAACTATTTATTCTCTAATGAGTGTTACATTTATTTTTACATGTTTTTTTTTTCTAATCCGTTGGAATAGTTATTTTGTGGATGGAGGTATTTACGGGGTGACTCAAATATATTTGTGGTCTAAATTAATATTTATGAGCGGTGTTAGATTTATTTAATTTATGAGAGGCGTTAGATTTATTTAAAACGCCTACAATCAAATTAATATTTTTATTATAATAGTTTGATTTTCCCTAAAACTAATTTTTCATTTTTTTTCTTTTCTTATAATAACATTATACCTATATTAGTAATATTCATTATAGCAATATAATTTCAGTAACATTACCCGTAGTAGCCATATTCAAATATATGTTGGGTAAGAATTATATATAAAGAATATTAAAATATTTATAATAATCGTAATTAATGTCGTGCATGCAGATGGTAAATTCCGAGTATAAATATTTAAAAGGAAAAACAATTATATTTAAATGGATTTTTTACATTCATACTTTTCTATTTTTTAGTTAAACTGGTTAACAAATACATTCCTTCTTCATAATACACAATATCATTAAATTATTATTTTTTTACATATTTTTACTTATAATAATAGTTAAATAAGATATAAACATCAAATATCATTATTCACACATATCATAATTCTCAAAAACAAAAATTACAATAAAAACAAATGCAACCCCCCCCCCCCCCACGAACCCCCACAAAAAAAAGCGTTAGATAGGGACCTTGGATATTTGAGTTGGTGAGCCAGGACCGCGTGCGATGAGCAGCGGCCACTAAGCAATTTTTTACGACAATGAATATATATATAAATAGAGAATGCTAAAAAAAATTAATTTCAAAATTCATATTTTATATGTAATGAGATGAATTTTAAACGATATAAATATTTATAATTTATTTTAAATTTAAATTTTTTACTACATTCAATCAAAATCATCGTACAAATTGAAAAGCTAATAGTCAAAAATCCAAATCTCCAACCATTATTCACTACTCCATCCGTTCCAGGTCATATTAGTTGAACACTTTTTATTTTATATCGTGCTTAAAAAATCATAAATAAGAAGATAATTTTATTAATTCACTCCTTAAAAAACTTCTTGGGAATTTTACAAATAAATGTGAACACTTTCAAAAAGAATTAATTGCAAGGATAATATAGAAAAAATTTAATTAATATTTTTTTGATTTAATAAGATGAACAACTAATTAATATGAGATAATTATTTTTAATATAATGATCAACTAATATAAGACGGGAGTATCCATCTATTATCACGTTTACTTTCTCTTTTTGTTTTTTTGGAATTATAGGCCCACAAATCCACTGAGTATATGTGACCTATCTCAAATTAAGTTTTGTTTTATATGAATCTTCAATGTAATATTTCTATATCAAAACAATCAATTCTTTAATGAGTGTTACATTAATTTCACAAAGGGTGTCGAGAAACAACATAACGAAAGTTTTTTTCAAAAAATAGAATTAGTGAGATTTGAACACGTGAGTACTACCTCATTCCAATCATCTAAAATCACTAGGCTACAATAGCTTTTTGAATTAAGATTGTTCAAAATATGTTATTTAATTATTTCGCATATTATTTTACTTGTATATACAATATTTTATTCCGACGAAGGGTGTCCAACTGACCACCATGTAACTACGCCACTGATGTAATGTAGTAATATCAGAAGCGACTTAACTTTAATCTCAACTTATTAGTATTGATAAACTATATATTTATCTTATATATTTTACTTTTTTTATCACTAATTTCACATAAAAAATAAAAATAAAATATATGATTTGAAATAATTAAATGCAAGGTTGTAATTGAAAACTGGAAGCCGTTGCTGTGATTTTCTAAAAATCAATTTCATATATACCAAAAACGTTTATAGATACACAAGTCAACAAAATGCCAATAAACATATAGTTTCGTGATGCTTTTAAATTTGTATTGGACATATGGGGACCAAAATATTAAAGAAATAATTTAATTAGAATATGTGGCTATTCACAATTTATAAATTTTCTTGTTCTTAAAATTCTTATTCAATTTACATTGGCCTCAAAAGATTTTTTTGTTCTTTCCTATTTTCGAAATTATCATGATAGGTTCATAATCAATAATTAGGGACCTTTTTGTTCATTTTTCTACGAGTCTTGATTTAATAAATCAAGATAAATAGATTAGATACTTTTTTACTATGTAAAATATCTTAAATTTATTGTGTCCTATATATTTTTTAACATCGATCATTCATACTCTTACGATTAACAAATTTGTCTCATATTGATATGTCTCAATTTAATCTTTGCTTCCGTATCGCCTCTATATATATATAACATACTTCTTTTATCATAATCTTGAAGAGTACGGTAGGGGCAGAGGGAATTTCCGGTGGAGTGTGAAATGCGTAGAGATCGGAAAGAATACCAACGGCAAAAGCACTCCGTTGGGCCGATATTAGGGGAGCGAATGGAATTAGATACCTCAATAGTCCTAGCCATAAACGATGGATACTAGGCGTTATGCGTATCGATCCGTGCAGTGTTGTTAGAACATTTGGATCTTGATAAACAAATTGTTTTTCTTCTAGATGTTAGCACTTTGTGTTTTAAACCTAGTAGTATGTCAAGCTGTTAACATTTCTAACTACATGAGATTAACTCAATTTCTTTCTAATTAGGTTCTACAAAAGCATTTACTTCACGGTATTCATGTGTGTCATTTGCATTATCCATTGATCTTTCTATAGTGAACTCCATAAAAATGGTTACGTTTGACAATATTTTGACAAAATTTCTCTTTTAGTCAATTTCAGTATATATGAACAACCATTTTTTTCATAGGCTTAAAATGATCAAACTAAAATGAGTTAAGTTGAAATTAACTAAGTTAATAAATGGACTGGTTGGGCGGGTTAGATGCGATTTTGCCACCCTTGAGGCAAATCTATCTTAGTTTGTGGCCCACTTAGAATTGGATTGGCATTTTTAAGGTCCTTATAAATGAAGAATTAATCCGTCCAAACTCATCAAAATTCAAAATTTGCAAAGGTGAAATGGACCAGTTCATTTTAACAGCTCTATTTAATACGCTGCTGATATTTTTTATGTTTATATATATATATATTAATCTCTTCCCTCTTCCAATATCTCTTTCTATACAATCCTAGAAAGTGGAGATCTTGCAAAAGGAAAAGTTTCCCCACTATTTACTTTCATTACAAAATATACACGCGTTTACACATTGCAATGTTGTTAGTTGGACAAGAAAAGGACTAGTGGAAAACAACAATAACAATAATAAAACAAGATTGGGGAGGATTAAGTGTACGCACATATTTTTTTTCCTTAGAGATAGAGAGATTATTTTTTATAAATGTTTCGCTCAAAGAAAAATAATCAAAGTACAAAAAACAACGTATAATAATAAAAAAACAACAAATAATAATAAAACATGAACTACAATAAAAACAATACGACAATCGAGGTATAAAAGTAAAGAATAATGCAAAAGAGAAGAAAGCCAATTGAAAAAAAATAAATCAAAACTATATCCTATTACATACACAATATCACATGCATATCATGGTGGAAATCAAATCAAGGAAAAAAATAAAGTTAATAATATTAAATATCAAGGCCATAAGGAATTAGATTCCCCCCCCAAAAAAAAGCATATGTAAGGAACTATTGAGTAGTCAAAAAGCAAACAAAAACACTATTTTTTTTTGACAAAAGATAGCTTAAAGCAAACACATAGGTAAAGAATCTATTAAGCTTTAAATTTGTTATAAACACCATTATTTCTTCACAATGATACAACATACACCAAACAATCCATTTATAGAATATTGATATTTCAATTTCAACTCTCAAAAAACTTTAGATTAATTCATAAACATGGAAAACAATAGCACAAAAGTAGAGATGATGAAGCCAGTATTCCTCAAAGCTGGAATACCAATAGCCCTCACTTTAGCTGGTTACATAATTGCCAAAATCACAACTAGAAAAATCTCAAAATTTCAAGTTTTACTAATTCAAGAAAATCCTCATGAGGTCTCAACAAAAGATGAAAATGGTCTTCAAAATCTTGAAATTTCAGAATCTTTATCTTGTATAGAAGCTAATGATTATGATGATGATCATTGTTCTACAAATACCCTTTACAATGATTCATCAAAAAGTTTTGATCTTTATCAAAATAAATACAAATTTCAAGAAAATCATCATGAGTTTTCAAGAAATGAAGATGGTTATCAAAATCTTGAAAATTCAGAAACTTTATCTTGTGTAGAAGCTAATGATAATGATCATTGTTCTACAAACACCCTTTACAAAGATTCATCAGAAAGTTTCAATCTTTATCAAAATAAATGCAAATTTCAAGAAAATCATCATGAGGTTTCAAGAAATGAAGATGGTCATCAAAATCTTGAAAATTCAGAAACTTTATCTTGTATTGAAGCTAATGATGATGATCAGTGTTCTACACATACCCTTTACAAAGATTCATCAGAAAGTTCCAATCTTTATCAAGAAAAACACAAAATTCAAGAAGATATTGAGGCCAAATTTCAACACTATACTCACTTGAAAGAGAAAGAAATTGCAGTTATGGATATGCAATACAAGTTGTTATTAGAGATCAATAAAGTTGAGTTCTTTAGTAAGGAAATTACACTAATGGAAGCAGAGAGCCAAAGATTTCAAAATATGGTAATTGAATATTTGAGAATTATGGAACTTCTTGATTTGTCAAATTCAGAAAATAGTTTGCTTCAAAAAAGAGTTAAGAAGCTTTTGAAGAAGATTAAAGAGCATTCAAGAGTTATGAAGGAACAAAAATTTCAACTTGAGGCTAAGGAAAAGGAAAATTCAAGAAATCAAGAAGGGCTAGAAATGAAAGATCATGTCATCAAGGAAATGGAATTGGAAATTCAGCAGCTGAAAATGGAGCTGGAATTGGCAAAGACTTCAAATCAATCAAAGGTAGGTACTTTTAATAACCGCGATTTCATGGATGGTCATTCAACTTTTAGTTACTCTAACGTATCAAAATTATAAAACTATTTTAATAGTAGAAAAATAATTTAATTATATCTACATATCATAGAATCAACCTCATGCACATGAAAATTCGTTGCTCGGGGATGGATAGTTAACTACAGAGGATATAGGTTGTTTAAGAAGAAAAAGTCGTTGGTTCCTTATGGTTATTTGTTTATTTATATTTTTTATCATAACAAGAAAAAATGCAAGTAGACCGTCGCATGTATAAAATATATAGCCATGTCAACAACTCATTTTATAGTAATATCCACTTGGCACCACCAAGAAAAACAATTCAAGTTACATAATATCCACTCACCTAACATCATATTTTGGTGTTTTTTTTTTCTTGTGATATATATGCTTAATTGAGTTATATTTCCGTTATAAAAATTGGTTTTATGACTCTGATCGCAATAAACAAAAAGTTGAATGACCATCCACGCAACTAATCCATCTATTCATCATCACATACATGAATGAATACATTGTATTGAAATGTTCCTTGTTTTGCAGAATGATGTAGAAGTTGTGACAATAGAAGATTACAAAGAATTGGTAAATGAACTTGAGCAATTGCAAAAGGACAAAGCTAGTGAAGACAAAGAGCTAATATACTTAAGATGGTGCAATGCATGTTTAAGACATGAATTAATGAGAAGAAATGAAGAACAAATGGAACAAGGGAAAAATCAAGAATTGAATTTGGGAGAAGAAAATAGAGAAAATGTTGAAGAATTTGTACCAAAAGTACATGATTTAATAATTGGGAGGAGTTCATCAGTTGGGCATAATGAATCTTGTTTAAATTCACCTATTAATGATCATTCAAAAAGGAGAAAATTAATACAAAAGTTCAAGAAATGGGTAGAGAGAAGTGATAAAATGAAAAATGAAACAAATTGCTTTAAGAGGCATTGTGTTTCTGATCATAATGAGGATTTGATTCATCCTGCTAGAAAATCATGTTCTAGTGCCTAATTATGTGTATATATTTGTAATATAATTTCTTCATATTTGTTTGCCTACATTGTGGAGACTATATTAACATATGTAGCTCCCAATTTATGAAATGAGAAGAAACTAATTGATCTTATGAAGTACATTAATTGTGAATTGTGATCTCCATATTTAACATTTTACAACATTTAACATCTACATCGATAAAAGATGTAATAAATATTTTGTGAAAATCGTTGAGATATTGGTTAACTGACTGAACACTATTTTTATATAGGAAAAAAAATTATTGTAAGCGCGAAGGGATTGGAGGAAAGAGAGGAATTGCCATGGGTATCCGATGCTCACTACATTTCAATTTGTTTGTTTTGTTTTGACTTGATTCAGAGTTGAAGAAAATAAAATAGACTTTTAAATTTTGCGATATTAAATTAAAGACATGTAAATTTGTGACCTTAAACATATCGTGTGAGAAGTTAAAATTGAAAATATTGTCCAAGAAAGTTAAATACAAATTCTTTTGAAACAAATAAAAAACGAAAGTAGGACAAATAAATTGAACTAGACGGATTAAGTAGTTATGTACAAATTGTGGTTCATATTGAGGGTGTTATCTCTATTTTCCCTCTCCTTCTCTAAACAAAAGCTACAATGGAAAAAAATTGTGAAATCATAACTAATCTTGTTCCTACTTGCTCAACTTTCAAGAATGGATCTTCTCCTCTACCATCCTCTCAAAGCTACCCCTTTTCTCCACTCTCTCCCCTCAACTCCCTTCTCAGGTAACTCTCTCTCTCTCACACACACACACACAGAAGATGAAAAGTTTACTAATTTAAACTAAAGTTTGAATCTTGAACTTATAGGAAACAGACCCATGTTATCAATTGAAGCTAAAGTTTGAATCTTGAACTTATAGGAAACAGGTCCATGTTACTCATTGAAGCTAAAGTTTGAATCTTGAATTTATAGGAAACAGACCCAAGTTATCAATTGAAAGCTAAAGTTTGAATCTTGAACTTATAGGAAACAGACCCATGTTGCTAATTGAAGCTAAAGTTTGAATCTTGAACTTGTAGGAAACAGACCCATGTTACTAATTGAAGCTTAAGTTTGAATCTTGAACTTACAGGAAACAGACCCTTTTCAGCCAACTGGAGTAGAACAGCTTTACCTTGTGTTTGCTTGTCAAAATCATCATCTTTGGATATTCCAGAAAAAAATATTTCTCAGCAGAATGAAGGAAGAAGGGCAATGATGGGCTCTTTTCTTATAACTGGTAGCTCTCTTCATTTCTATTTCTTGTTTTTCAGTCTTTCCATTTCATCATTTTGAAACACATTGGGTTGTAGAATGCTAGAATCAATAAAATTTCTTGAAATTTGTTGCTAATTATCATGTGAGATGTTATACCCCATAGATAAACTTGTAAGAGTGGTTAGTAGAAAAGCACCCTCCACAGTCCATCCTACCTGCTACTTGTTCTGGTGGAGAAAACAGGTATGCGTGGAATTGGTTGAGGTGCGTGTAAGCTGGCCCGGACACCAATGTTACAAAATAAATAAATAAGGAAACTCCATCATTTTCCCTGCTTGTCATTTTAATACTTTTGCATTAGTGTAATGTGTTAATTGGTATTTTATTGTATGACTGTCCATTAAGAGTATCGGTAGTTGTTTCAGATTTCGTTTCAAGATATTCTTTTGATGGATTGTTTCTTATTTCTCCCCCCCTTGGGATGCGGCCCCTCCCTGGTCTGTATGAACATGGAATGCTTTGTGCATCTGGTTGCTTTTTAGTTGTTACTTATTTGATCTCTTTCACTATTCAGCTGCTGGCCTTTACCTCTGCGATGTGGCTGGAGCTGCTAGCACAAGCAGAAGAGCTGTAAGAATAACTTCCATCTGTCTTATATGGGTACTGAGAATGCCCTCTTCTGTATTTATGGAAATTTTGTCTATTTTTCTTGATGCAGCTTAGGGGAGCAAAAATACCAGAGAGTGAATACACAACCCTTCCAAATGGTCTAAAGTAAGTATACTGTTTTCCCTACATGCGGATTCTGTTTACATTTGGTTGTTACACAAATTATAAAATCGCTTGGACTTGAAACAAGATTAATGTAGCTAACTCGAGTCCAGGGACGCAATATCTTAGTTCAATATATAATGTACACATTTGCTCATGCAACATTGTCCTCTACAATAAAGAAAAGAAACATGTATTCGTCCATCTAATTTCGAGGCTAGAAGCAGTAGTCTGATTTGTGACTCTCCTTCCATATTTGTGGATTGTTCACTTTATTCTTCGGTGTAAATTTCTCAGGTATTATGACTTGAAGGTCGGCGCTGGAGCTGAAGCAGTGAAGGGTTCTAGAGTTGCAGTACGGTTGTGCCAAAGTTGAATTGAGTATCTAAGTACAATGTTTGATTTATCTCTAAAAACATATTTGTATAAGTTAATATGCAACACCACATTATTAATAATCCATCATTAAGTGCATTGTATAGGTAAAATGTACCTTCTTCGTTTGAGCTTTCTAGATAGCAGTTCCACAGCTTCCAAGCTTTTCTAGTTTAGAGAAAAACACTTTGAGATCATTGCATCACATGTGATAAACTAATATTGACTCATTGGATTTATATTAAGAACTAATCAGGCAACAGGATGTAATAGATTGCTGTCCTGTATGGAAGTTTCAGGGGCTTTTGTTTGAGGTTCAAATTTCCTACTGAGCCCCAAAAGGATCTTTCTGTCATGGTGACATGTTGCCACTTCTCATTCCACAACCACTACTTGTCTTGCACCCTCCACAATGCTTTTCTGAAGTTCAGGTCAGCACGATAGAATTATACAAGAACCGAAATAACCAATCATGTTGATCCCACTACCTATGAGTCAAATGAAGCTAAAAACGACATCTCAGTAAATGCTTCATCAATCTAAATTATTTAGTTCATAGGTTACAAGGAATGCCATAGACCTTTGACGAATTGTTTAATGGTATTGGTGATCTCTTTGTTTATCGTAACAGTTAGGCATGTCACATGTCAATGTTGCCCTTGAAACCTTATATTTTGAGTCATTTTATGATATATTTGAAAATGTAATGCATGTAGTCTCTCTGTACTTTGCAGTTTCTTCGTTCATACTCAAGTATAATATATTTGTCAGAAATCTAGATTTACAGATTGCTTCTTAAAATCTGAATTGTTTATTATGTCATAATTCTAGATCCACTATGTTGCTAAATGGAGGAACATCACATTCATGACAAGTAGACAAGGAATGGGAGTTGGTGGTGGAACAGTAAGATTCATCTGCTTTATTTTTTCCAACCTGTATAATTTGTATGGCAAATATCGGGAAATCTTAGTAGCTCAGTTGGTTGGCTGACTACCTGAACTTTTCTCCTTGTTGGTGAGGATTCAATTCCCCACCTTGTAATCCCCTTCCCCATTTCCCCTTTAGAAAAAAAAAAGTATTGGAAATATCAGATTCAAGCTTCAAGTGTAGAAACCTGCTACATGTAAAACAATGAATACTATTGCATGATTAGTCATGGCGCACCTTGGAAAGCTAGATTAGGACTCAAGCACCTTCATTTGAAATGTTTTGTATAGAAACCTTAGGGATAATTGTGTTATGACATTCCCGTTAGCTTATTGGTAGATTCATGTCATTTCCCTGCTTCTGGACAATGCCTATGTAATATTTCCGCTTCATGTTTATTTAATAGTCCTTGATTTGGAAATTTTGTCAATTCTCATAATCCAGTTCTATATGATACCTTATTGGAGAGGAAGCATTTCATGGGAAACTACAAATTACTGATTACATTGAGTAAAGCAAGAGCCAAAATATATTGTCATTCTTTCTAAGTTTTTGAGTATTCGTAGTCGTCCCTTTGAAAGTGATACTGGGAAAATCCATGCTCTAAGAGATATGAAAAATTATAGAAGCTTCTCTTACTTTCCTCTACTTTGTACAGTTTGCCTGGTTTTGATTTAAGATGTCGTTAATTCAAATTGCTTGGGTTTGGCAACATCATGGTTATGGTGTACTTGATCTGAGTATTCTGAGTATGATATCAAAATGTTGGGGGATTAATTTGTTTTTGTGATGGAGTGGTTTTCTCAATGTCTATCATACGTGGAGCTATGTGACTTACTTTTTCTGTTTTTGAGATGCCATCATGTTTCTTATCGAATATACTTTACTTCCTGTAGCCATATGGATTTGATGTTGGTCAATCAGAGAGGGGAACAGTCCTTAAAGGATTAGATCTCGGTGTTCAAGGGATGCGAGTAGGAGGGCAGGTGAGACAATTAGCTTAATTGTACTTTCATCACATTCAGAATATTTCTCATTTGAACTGTATAACCTTCTAATGCAGTTCCCTGAGGAGAGGAATATGCTAAAACTTGTTTTTTCTTAAAAATTTATTTTATTTTTTTTAATTTGAAGAGTCAACTTGATGCCCCGTCGCCCCCTGCTCTAATTGTGTGATCAATATTCAACTGCTAAAGTTTTCTAAGCTTTTCAGTGTTAGCTTCCTCAAAACGAAATATTGGGAACAATTTGAAATGAAAATCCTACACTTATTGCTGAAGTCAGATCAAAAGAAGAAGAAATAAAATAGGATAGCTCAAAATGAAAGAATGATACAGGACTTCTATGCGGTAAGAAGAGATCGTACAAACTGCAATTGAAGTTCCGTCGAGCGGTTCTAAGACGAGTAATATTTTATGGGTGAATGTTGGGCTTCTAGGGCACACAATATGCTTAAGATGGGTGTCCTTGAAATGTAGATGTTAAAATTTGATGTGCGATCATACAAGATTAGACATTATAACATCTAACAAATTTGCACAAGTAGCATATACATAGAAGATAACGAGAGAGAATGCTGCGTAAGATGGTCTGATTATGTCCTACATAGACCTACAAATGCATAGATCCAATATGTGTGATAATGTGATGATTGATAGTGCTAAAAGGAGATGTTGTAAACCTAAAATTACATTGGGGGAAGTTGAATGAAGAGACCTGCAATCTCTATGATTCAGTGCAAACATAACTAAGAACTAAATACGATAAAAGAAAAAGATCTATATAGGTAATGCCAACTAGTTGAGAATAAGACTTAGTTGTTATTATTAAACTCACATTAGGTTTGACTTTTGCACAAGTCCTTCTTATCTAAATGAAGTCTTGAATATCAGTATAAGAATAAATGTGAGATTTTAGAGAAACTTTACTTGCCTTTAAAGAGAAACTATTTAGTTATTGTAATGAAATGTGCCCAAATAGAGCATGGATGTAGAGGATTCATATTAATGTATTGGAATTGAGGCATATTGAAAGTATAATTGTGGTCACATTAATGAGATCATCCTGTACTTGGTAGTCAGTGCACAAAACATTTCTAAGTATATGTAGGCTTTTTATCAGAATATCTTTTAGGTTCTAGCTTTTCCCCTGAGCTTAGAATACTGAACCACAACTACTTAAGTCATAACTCAGGGCGTCATGCCGATGAAATTTAACACAGCATAGTTGCATCAATAATGATGGATTAATTACTTTACACGGAGGCGATAAACATTTGAAAATGAAAATGTTATGTATTTGCAGCGCCTGCTCATCGTTCCTCCTGAGCTAGCTTATGGGAAAAAAGGCGTGCAGGAAATTCCTCCAAATGCAACAATTGAGGTATCGTTTTCGTTGCATTCATGTGCTTATACCAAAATTCCAAGAAAGACTAATCTTGTTTATCAGATAGTTTCTGAAGGCCATTTGGATTCAACTGTTTTGCACCTATTGTGGTCTATTAAACCTTTAAGTTGGTCTGTGGAATGCAAAATGCTGTCTTTACCTTTTCGCTATGAAAGATCATCATCATCACTCTTTTAGAATAACTTATCAGAATCATCAAATATGTGGCTAGCAGAAAACCTTTCTAATGGGAGCCTTCACCGTGAACCAGAGATTTGTGTTGATAGAAATATCTTGTTGGCATCTAACAGATGCAGAACATTCTTATCAACAGAAATGTGTATTCTGCACGTATGTAATTTTATCTTTCTTGGGAAAAGTATGTCGGTGTGCAAAATACATCAGCCTCATAAAAGTGTAAACCTCCGAAAACAAAGATGACACAATTTTTTAAAATATTCTTTGTTATGTGGTCACTTGTTAGCTTTGCTCTTTGTAAAAAAGAACGATCCCCAAGAAATGTTATATGAAAATTCTCTTAAGTCCTTTTCCAAACTGTGTGACATGCGCTTGAGCTAAACCTTTTAGAGAAATGAAAAACATAAAATCTGCTATCTCCTACACATTCTCCCCCTTGTAATAATGTGTGTCATCATGTTTTTATAATATGGCTACAAAGTGGTGATATTGCAGTAGCCTGATAAATAGCAACTTTGTAGTTTGAACGAAAACCTCAAAACTGAGAACAAATGTAGAGAAACTTCGATTAAAATTTGTGTCAAGACTGTAACGTTATATATAACCCCCACAATTAAGAGCTGCACCTTGGATAACAACATCATTTCCTAACATCTAATAGGATCAGTTTTCTGCCCCAGTTCCGCGCAAGCTAGCCCAAACACCACCTTTACCCAAAAGAACGAAAATATCAGTTTTCCGCCACTCCTTTTTGCAAGTTTCATCTCTCATAATTTACTTATTCTCAAAATGGATGGTATTATCTCTAGCATTATTATGTGGTCATTGTATCTTTATTTCTTTCACCTACTGATTTTTTAATCTACAGATGGATATTGAACTGCTGTCTATTAAACAAAGCCCATTCGGGTGAGTAGTCAGCTTTTAGAACATTCAAAAAATTAATGGACTTATTTCTTTGATTTAGCTTCATTATCCTCAGCATCTTATGTATTTACTGTACATTCCTTCTTTTTTTTCGGTGCAGATCTCCTGTCAAAATTGTTGAAGGATAACCACAGTGTTCACTTACTTCATGTTATATTGATTCATCACCTGCAAAAGCACTCAGCCTATTGTATGAATTTTGAGAATACTAAGAGATCTGCTTCTGATTTGGTATTTTACCAGGAAAATGTCCCTAAATATGTTCATATTGTATAGTTCAGACTCATTTTCACTATATGAGATTCAAATTGCTTTGAGCATATAAAAGTGCTTTAAGGACTTGCTCGAGAATAAACCCAAAGAAATGCTAGTGAGAAAATTCAGATATAGAAACTGAATCAACCAGGGGTGAAGCAACTAGTTCCCAGAGATATAAATAGTACAAAAGACATTAAGGCTTAGTTTAGGACAAATTCAACTCTGTAGGAGTCATTTAGGTGTCAAATATCACTGTCTTGGACAAAATCCTTAGCTTCTCATTGTCTAGATTATTACATTTATAGTGTCTACCAAGATGGCTTATACTTCTCATTATGGCTTGCGATCCTCTCTCTTTATAGATTTTAGTTACTGAATTTTATATTGGCACAGTCGTTCACATACCTCTGGCAGACTGCATTATTGTATAATGATGAAGTAATAGAGGATGCACATGTATATTTATTGACAACTTACGAAGTAATTATGTGGAACTGAAATCATCCTTAGAATTCGTTTCTCTGTTGTTATCCTTCTTTAGGCAAGTTCTTTCTTTAATAAGCAAAGATTATAGACCACTTTCCAGGCAAGTGGTAATTGAATTGCAGGTTTAATAAAACATTCTAGAGACAGAATTGCAGGGTAAGGCTGTGTCCAATAGACCCTTGTGGTCCGGCCCTTCCCCAGACACGTGCATAGCGGGAGCTTAGTGCACTGGGCTGCCCTTTTTGTGTTTGTCACCTTCAGATAAGAATCCCTTTGCCCAATGATTGCCAAATCTTTTTGCTTTTACTAGATTCTTTCGAATGCTTTATTTCCATTTTTCATTCACCCACTTTACTCTCTTTCCTTTGCCTATATTTACCCACTTATGAAATCCTATCTACCATAATATTTTCAACCTCTTCTTTGCTCTCACAAAATGACCATGACTATACTTTACAGGAGGAAAACTAACCTGTATGTCTTACTGTTACTCCACTTATTTTGTTACTCTTGTTCCCAAAAGACATGTCCAAACTGTGGTTCTGTAGAAGTTCCATATCCCTTGAGCACGAATCCCAACTGTGGCAACCCTGACTATTCTATCCGTTGTGATCCTCACTCTCACAAGCTCTATCTTGATACCCTTAATGGAAGTTCTTATGTCATCCTCAGAATTATGGCCTCGTTCCAGCGTATGGTGGTGCAACCATCACCCTGGATGCCTGGTACCTGTGTTACACAAGACATGTCAGTGAGTGAGGGACTGTGGTTGAACCAGACTCTTCCGTTAAACGTTACTTCTTCTAACACTATCTTCTTATTTAATTGTTCTCCTCGTCTTCTAGTATCCCCGCTTATGGTGGTGCAACCATCACCCTGGATGCCTGGTACCTGTGTTACACAAGACATGTCAGTGAGTGAGGGACTGTGGTTGAACCAGACTCTTCCGTTTAACGTTACTTCTTCTAACACTATCTTCTTATTTAATTGTTCTCCTCGTCTTCTAGTATCCCCTTTAAATTGCACACCTTCTAGCTTGTGCCATAAATATCTGCTTAGCTCTGGACATGTAGATGCTAAAAGGGAACTTCAGTGTGCAAGTGGTGTTGATCCATGTTGCACATTTATTGCTGGCGGTATGCCCTCAGCATACAAGATACGCCTGCATATCTCAGGTTGCCAAGCATTTAGAAGCATTCTACACTTGGATGCTATGAAGCCAGCTACTGAATGGGAGGAGGGATTGGAAATTCAATGGTCTCCTCCATCCGAGCCACACTGTAAATCACAATCTGATTGCTCTGGAGCTTCTACATGTTCACCTTCTGGTAAAAACGGTTTCTTTCGCTGTTTTTGCAATCGTGACTATTATTGGAACCAAAGTCTAGGAAATTGCATGAAGAAGAAACACTCCGGTTTTGCATTAAATATATCTATTGGGATTGCCTTGTTTTCGGTTTTTGCTGTTGTGGTGATTGCAGTGGCTTTGAAAAGATCAGGAAGAGTCTCAGCCAGGGCTAGGCTTGCTAAGGCAAGAGAAGACATTCTAAAATCAAACAATGGTGGAAAACCGGCCAGGATGTTTTGTCTTAAGGAGATGAAGAAAGCTACAAATGGATTCTCAAAAGACAGAATCTTGGGCCGTGGTGGTTTCGGAGAAGTTTATAAAGGCGAGCTTCAGGATGGAACGATTGTAGCAGTAAAGTTAGCCAAAGTGGGAAATGTCAAGAGCACTCAACAAGTACTCAATGAAGTTGGGATACTTTCTCAAGTCAATCACAGGAACCTGGTCAAGCTTTTAGGGTGCTGCATAGAAGCTGAACAGCCTTTGATGATTTACGAATACATTTCCAACGGAACCCTCCACGATCATCTTCATGGTAAGTACTCCACCTTTCTTGACTGGAAAACAAGGTTGAAAATTGCTTCACAAACTGCAGAAGCATTGGCTTATCTTCACTCAGCTGCTTACCCTCCCATCTACCATAGAGATGTCAAATCTACAAACATCCTCCTGGATAACGAATTAAATGCCAAAGTTTCCGACTTCGGGAATCAAGATTGGCTTGTCCAGGGTTGAGTCATGTGTCCACTTGTGCTCAGGGTACATTAGGTTACTTGGACCCTGAATATTTTCGCAACTACCAGCTAACCGATAAAAGTGATGTTTACAGCTTCGGGGTTGTGTTACTAGAACTTCTTACTTCTCAGAAGGCAGTTGACTTCTCTCGAGACGAAAATAGTGTCAACTTGGTTTCTTATGTCATTCAGCAAGAAAACCATGGCTCAGTTATGGATGTAGTGGACAGGCGCTTGCTTGGCGAGGAGCCTTTGACTAATGTAACAACTGGTATGGACTCGTTCTTGGCGCTTGCACTTTCGTGTTTAAGAGAAACGAAGACAGAGAGACCCTGCATGAAAGATGTTGTTCAGCAACTTCACTGCATAAGTGAAATAGTTGATCAAGAAGAGCCTATTGTGGTTAGTTAGAAGTATCATAGTCCTACAAAAAAAAATTGTCACTGGTCTTGATCTTTGAAAATTCATATTAGTGTAAAGAAGAATTTTATAAAAGACATGGATCTTTTTTGTTGTACTTTGAGGTTGAGATCAGATGCTTCTCTTTTCCTTACACTGGAAAAATTAATAAGGGGACCGTTGGCGTAACTAGTAAAGTTGTTGTCATGTGATTGGAAGGTCAGGGCTCGAGTTGTCAAAACAGTCTATTGCAAAAATGCAGGGTAACTTGTAGTCTGACTCTTCCCTGGATCAGCAGCACATAGTGCACTAGGCTGCCCTTTTTCCAACTTGGTGTCTGGAATCTGCATTGGGGTCCTGCTAGGTTGGTGCCGTTTAAGGACCATTAAGGGGGAATGAGCTCCCTACCATAGTATATATTTTTTTCATTCTCATAGCTAGAACCCGAGATCTTTGGTCAAGGGTGGAGGAATCTTATCCATCCGATCATAACTCTCGATGGGATCAGATGCCTTACTTTGTCCAAAAAGCATGAAAGACAGAGTTTATGGATTGCAACTATGTGATAGTTTTGAATTTTGAATAGAGTTTAGTATATTTGGTTATGCACTTTGCAAAAAAAGTAAATCAGCTTTGGATAATGGACAAAACATATTGCACTGAAAGTTCCAACCTCTAAGTTTGTCTCTTGGTCTATATTACTTTAACTCTCCAAAAATGTATTGCAACATATCATATTTTCCAAAAAGAAAATACTTGAAAGATTCGTTCCAGAACGCCTTTTAAAACACTGATTATAACATAGTTTTAATTTGAAAATAATCTAATTACTAACATTACTCATCTACAAATACCAACTTAATTACTCCAAGATAAGGAGAACTTAGAAGTCAACTAACATTTTTACTTATACTATATTTATTTAGCAAAATTATAATAATATTCTTTTATATTTTATGGGCTTTTGGTTGGATTCCAAAATTTGAGAGGACCACAAGTCCACAAACTGTAATACTTGTCTAAGTGTTAATGGCAAAACATATCAGTCTATCCAATTGCAGTTTGACACGTAGTCAATCCTTTCCTCTCTTTTATGTACCTTCTTCCAGGATGTTCGAAACGAGACCTCGAATTAAAAATGAATGAATCCCGAACTTTCCACCACAATACATGTTTGGTCAATCTTTTCCTTTGTTTTTTTTAGAGTATTTGCAACAGTATAAATATTCATCATAACAATTTGACAAAACAATTGAAGGCATTCATCACAAGTGATAAGAAAAGAAAAAAGGCATAAGCTTTTGGGAATGGACATGATAAAAATAAGAAAACAAATAAATTTACTAAGTGGTATAATCATGATATGGTTTAGCTTAATATATAGTGGCCATTACTTAATACTAGTACTATATTTTATGGTTAATGTGTTATTGGATTTTTAAATAATAAAAACAACCTAATGATTAAGCAATCAAACTTCTTTTCTCTTAGGCAAGAAGACTAGAAGTTGATTTATTAAATTATTATGGAATTCTTACCAAAATGTATGGCCAGAAAAACAATTTACACCTTATATAGTTCTACCATTTATACCTAAGAATTTATACTTTTTGACATGTGAGAATAATTGTAAATACATTTTTCGCTTCTAAAATTTATTGAAATTTTCTATTCACGAGATAAAGGGCTAATAACTGAGAGTTATGATAAGATGAATAGATCTCTCCATCTTTAATTGAATGTCTCGAGTTCGAACCTCGAGAATGAAAATAGTTTTTGATACGGAGCGGCCCCCCTTCCCCCAATGGACTTATGTGATATGAATTCAGACTAATGGAGACATTTAAGTGGTACCAAACCCTAGTGAGAAAAAAAGAAGGAATAAAAGGACCAAAATGGATATTTCTATGAATTAAGTGGGTCTTATTACCTCTTTCTTAAACTTATGAGGTCCAAGTGTAGTTTCCAGACTCTATTTTAAATTTATATAATACTAATACCCTTTATTTAGTTTCTGCATTTGGCGGCTAATTTTGGAATCTTGAAGAAACTCCCGCCAAAATTGTTCTTGAATCAAATTTTGGCGAAGCAGAAATCAATTTACAAAAATTACATTTCAACTTTCTTGTTTAGGAACTCAATTGAAAAAAGGTGCGTAAATATGATTTCGTTTTTGATTTCCTTTAAGCAATTTCTGGGTTTATGCACATTACGTGTTTGATGAAATGCTTCAGTTAACTCAGATTTTCATTATTTTTATCATTTTGACAATTTTTCGTTAAATCTGAAACACCTAAAGAGATTTTCAAAGGATTTAAAGCAAACCCAGATCCCCAAAATATTGAAATTTCAACTTATTCTTAGTGATTCGAATGGTAATTACTCACTGAGTTTCGTCCGAGTTGAAAAAAGATCAACTCATTGTTGCTACTATCCATGTCCCTTCTTCCGAATCGATGTGGGTTGCTAAAATTTGACTCGGTAAGTAAAATAGGATGACCCAACTGAGCTCTTTATGTGTTTAGCTTTCAAATGCATCAAATTTGCAAATTTGAAAGCTTGATAGTAGAGTGATGTTACCTTCCAGCTATTTCTGGAGCTCTTTTCTTCCATGAACAGCCAACACAAGCTCACATTTCACCCGAGAAACCGTAAATTGTACTTGTTTTTCCCTCTTTTCACTGAACAAACATTCTCCTTTTATATTTGTAACTCAATTTACTGTCACTAGATCGGAATCAGAGGCGTATGCAGGAGGGGTCACCGGGTTCACGTGAACCCATGCTCCCCTCCTGAAATCATATATAGTAGTGTTATAATTTAAATTGTTTTGTTAAATATAGATGTGTGAACCTACAATCGAAGTATTATATTGCAATGATGATTGGGTACACCTCTCACTGAGATTATAAATTTGAATTTTAAATCTATCTTGTATTATTTTTCTTTCTAAAATTAGGTAACACCTCTCTATGTGGTTATTGGTAGCACTTTTGGTGTTTTAATTAATTAATTTGGACCTACAGATTTAAAATTTTAACTGTTTTCAATGATACGAACCTAAATGTCAAACTGATTAGATCTACCTTTTCATAATAGTGCACCCATCATTCTGAAATCCTGGATACACCTCTGATCGGAATTGTTCATTTAAGAAAAAACATTACTTTCGTAACTCTTTAGAGAAATTATTTGATATTAGTTATGCCAAAAATATTCGATAAAATTGGAATCCTCTTATTCTGAAGAAAAACTACTTGATAGGAATTCCGATATAAGAAAATAGTTGCTTAAGTACTATTTCATTTTCCAATCTTAAGGGATTTCAGATTTACATGTTTGAGGAATGCGACTGCAGGAAAAAATTGATTAGTGCTTGGCCCATTTGAATTGGAAGAAATGTACGGGAAGAAGGGGAGAGAATTAGTTCAAGAATTTGCAGAGAGCGAACCTGGGCAGCTTGCAGCTTTTAATGTATGCAATTTATTCTATATTTGATCAGCTTACTATAAATTAAATTGCAGATAGTTTTAATCATTTGTGTTATTGCCATGTAGGCTGTGAAAATTGTATAGATGATAGGTGTTGAGTCACTGAGATTTGACGTTATCTTCTTGCCCCTATTGTTATTAATGCTAATATAAACATGCAAACATCTTGCATTTATAATATATGGGTTCACACTAGAGGAATAAGGTAGGCAGGTAGATGTTTGTCATTATCATGCATGTTATAATGCTGTAGTGGGTTTTTCATACATCCAAGATATTGATCTTGTTATTAACATAAGTATACATGTAGTTCTACTTCTTCTTTTTAAGGAATTTTATTAGAAAAAATGAGTGATCATGAGTGCTTCTAACATTAAAATAAAGTTGATGTTCTGCAGGGTCAATTTCTTTGCTGCTACTTGAATCTTATATACATTTTGATTCATTACGTATTTGGTCCACTATTTACTTAGAGTTTTATACTTAAAGAATAGTTTCTTGTTCGATGCAGACTGACCTAGTTACACAAGTACTTGAAGAATGTAACAGCCATTTCCTGCACCTCAATTCCTTGGTGAGGTATATTTAACATGTTTCTTGTGTTTTCCCAGGCTTTCTTGGTTTGTTATTCATCTCTTTCTGCAACCCTATTGCTGTATAACCCATTACATGCTATTTGTTACAGTAGTTAGGTGAGCTTTTTAGTGATTCTTATTGTTGCAAATATTTTGCAGAACAAGTATACCTCGTGTATTTTCTTAACTGATATCCTGAAACTGTCCTATTTTACCTGTTTTCTTGTCCAGTTTGCTTCTGATCTAGGCCTTGAACATAGATACTTCATCAGTGCTCTATCGTATGCTTTTCTTCTCCATAATACTTGTGTGTCAGCATGCTGAATTTTCTGAAGTTTTTGCTTTAATATAAAGATGGTCCCGTTGGAAGTTATGTCTTGCTTTGACGCAGCTATTACATTCTTTCAGTTAACTCTTGTTAAGCTCTTATTTTTGTTTTTGTCTGTGTTGTCCACTATAAATATTAACTCAACCCTATTTCCCTCCCCCAAAACCATGTCAGAAATTCAATGGAGTGTTAAATCTCTATTATCATTTCAACATTCTTAGAAAAAATTGAAGAAAAGGTTCTCTGCCTTGTTGATGTTTTAAGTCCAAACCATCCAAAGAACTAGAACTAGTAAACCAACTAAGGTGGAAGGAGAAAACAAATGGATTGGGTATAAAGAATTAAAAAGAAGAAAGGACTTGTAGTAATATACAAAGTTACCTGTTTCAAAAAAAAATAGTAGGAAGAAAGTAATCTCTCTGTATCCCAGTTAAAATCTGTATTGTTTCTTTATCGGTCTGTCCCACGAAACTTAAAAGGTGAATGGCTCTTTGGAGAAATTTAAATGGCAACCAAGAATTTAATTGATCCATCTTACCAATCTAGATGATGGTCAAGCAATGAGAAGCATAAGATTAAGATTTTGAATAACCATCAATAATAAGCAAGAAGCAATTAAGAATCCAAACTGTACATGAAGATCCATTACAGTTACGGAAAGAGGAATTAATTCTTGCTAAAAGCAAAGAACATCCTAACGAGAATCTTAAACATGAAAAGATAAAGCCAAAAGGAAAGAAAGTAGAAGATGAATTCAAGTTGAAATAGATCCAACCCTCTTTTTTCCCTCCTGCAGTGCCATGTTCAGCCCTGGTTATAGTTTTCATGTAAGAACACGACTAAGAACCAGTATTTGTCTGATAGCAACCTGGCGCTGTGCTCCTATAGTTCTATTTGTCTGATGGCACCTAGGCACTGGAGCCTCGAGGTTTGTGCCATGCTAGTGCCTAGGCACAAAGCTCTCAGAATATTTCTGTCTTATAGTGCCAAGTGCTATGTTTGTGTTTTCTGAAGCTTTCAACTTTGCTGCTTCTGTACCAATTAAGTATTGAGCATTAGGTGCTTGTCCTCCCAACTTTCCATACCTTCTATTTAATTGGCTACATCATACTGCATGAGTATCCTAATGGCAAACTGTTTGATTTGATGTCCATACACCAGATTCCAAAGGCATATAATTTAATCAAATATCACACATCAACTTGGATTAGTCTCGTTTCATTTCTGAAATTGAGTCGAATCCAGCATGTTGACAGTGTGTTTCACAACAAAAGTCATTCTTTCCTTACGCATGTGTATTCTTCTCTAAGTGCCAAATGGAGTACAACTTTGTTGTCAGACCTTATCCATCTTGAGTTTGACACAGGAAAATGAATGCAAAAACTCCTGCTGAAAGTTCAAATGCAAACCGACCAACTCAGAACGATGCAGTTTCAAATAATGAATCACCTGATGACAACGAGCCACCTGAGGCTGATAGAAGTACCAATACAGAGCTCCCCAAAGATGATAATTACCATGGGCTGCTTATCCATCATCAGTCTCTCACTCGCAACAAGCGTTGTCTGATGGCTTATGTGTGAGTAACAGTTAGCTTCAGAGTTGTACTTGAGAAACGGTCATATATTCCTGATCTTCCTGCATCTCTTATGTTCGTTGTCAACCTTCTTTCTTGTTCCTTCTTTAGATATAATCGAGCAGAAGTTGTTCGAAGATTGGGATGGACCCTTGAGCGTGTCCTCCCAGAAGAAATTGAAGAGAAGCTTAGTACCTCAGAGAAAGAATATTTTAAGAATCATGCTGCAACTATCCAATCATACATGTCAGCACTTGATCTTGATTTGGGGGTGGTAAGTGTTCTTTTCTCATTACTTCTTATTTGTGTCCTGATATATTGCTCAAAGACTATAGTGAATAGACTTTTACGCCTAACAAATACTACTATGCCTGAAATTGGAGAAAGTAGACTCTTGCTAAGTCCTAACCAGGGCATGTTTTCTTTTTTTGATAACCAAACCAGGACATGTTTTCTGTACTCTTGGAATTCCTAAAATAGTATGATCTCCTAAAATTTTGCATTTCCCTCCTTCGAAAGGTTAAATTGTTGTAATCTGTGACTATTTAGGAGCAGTATGTGTAATTACCAAAATTTGTTTGAATCCAAACAGCAGAAAAAAGGGCAACGTTCCATTAAACAGATACTCGATTATCAGAAGTTCAACGTGCTCAAATAAAACACTACATTGACAAGCAAAAATATGACATCACTCCATGTGTTTCTTAGAATATCTGATCAATCTGCAAGGGACTGCTTTCCTCATAAACTTTTACTATCTGGGAGACCCGCACAGTGCAAATGATAGAGACTCGGCCAAGTACCTTACTTTCCTTGTGTTTTGCTTTTCACAGGATATGGTGCCTCCGAAAGATCCCTATATCAAGGTGAGGGTCCTCGATGACATTGGTAATGTTGTCCTCAGCGACCAATTAGCCAACCTTGCTCGTCATGCAATTCTTTTCATAAGGCGAACTGATGCAGAGCAGTATATTTCTCAGGTGATTTTCCCATACAACAGAAAATTGCAGTAGAAATAAATGCATCTACTTTTTTCTCAAACGTCTAGCCTTGGCCTCTAATTACAGGGCTTAATGGAAGAACTCACGAGTTGATTCAAATGACTACGAGTTACAAGCTGATTCTGATAATCGTGCATTGCTTTTACCCAAAACCAGCAGTGTCAGGGCAACTGATTCTGATAATCTGCAGTTTGAGAAGGCATTGGAGAAATGGAGGGAATCATTGAGTCTGATATCAAAACGGGTTTGTTGATTTTACTGACATCTAAACTAGAAGTTGAATTGTAATCTAGACTTCAAAAAGTGAGTGTATTCTGAGAGCTTATTGAACAAAGAACACAATTTACCTGTCCTGTATATTAAAAGTCTTCCCTGAAACATGATCTATAATAACAAAACGGAAATAGTTTGGCTTATGCTCTTGTTTCTTTTTGCTTGCTATAATTGTTAATTCTCTCTACCAAAAGAACAAAGACGATACAAACACACACAAAAACATCTGTAGTGCATTTATTACTCAATAAACAAAACTCGATGTGCGGGGGACTTAGTTTTTTCATCTTTCCTAACACACTGGTAGACTTCAATCTTATTCTTCGAATCAATCTTCTTTCTCAAATATCATCTGACAAAGCCAATATGAAATGGAATACAACTATAACATGTAAAGAAATGAGAACTTCAAAACACATTGTCAAACATAACATTGCCGACCCCAAATGCTATAGCAGTATCATTAACTACAACGATTTTGTTTCTATCATGTCATATCGGAGAAGTATTAACAGCCACAAAATCAAGATACAAGTAGCCACCATACAAACAACACTTGGCTAGATTTATTTCCTAGTGACGCAGACTTGATGGAAACCTCTATATCATTGTGCATAATTCGTTGCTAAGTTGACTGCAACTTAGCAGAGAGAAGATTTGGAAGACATGAATCTCGAGTGGAAACTTCAGTCTTGGGGAGGTTGAGCATCTCAACTGCTTTTTGCACCATTGCTGCCAGAGATTCTGGTGACTTGAACAATGATAAAAGCTCTGAGTTGTCCATTTCCAAGAGCATTCCTGTAACCTTTGCAGCAAGATGGGGCTACAAAAAGCAGATTAGTTTTGTTAATTCTCAGGGTAATAGCAAGACCGATACAGAAGCTAGACCAGCTCTATATAACCAACGGATAACGAAGCTCAAAACTAAATGGCTTCAAAAAGCTTCTTGACAGATCACCCACACCAACATCAGTAAAATTGTCAGAGATGGATCAAGTCCTCTTCCAAGTGTTTATCTACCCCTTGGGTTCTCTATGAAGAACCAAAACAATTGCAGCAGACAAATTATTTTGCACAAATTATTTTGCATTAGTGCATAGGGTAGCTATTATAGAAGAGAAAAGGAGGATTATAAAGGATAGAGAAAAAGCTCACCTTGTGTTGACTAATTAGAGGATAAAGGTGGTCTCCAAGTATCTGTTTCTGCTGCTTAGGAGGTGCAGCAGTAAGCATGGTACTCAGGTTGTCTGAAACCTCAGACAATGATCCTTTTGTACTGGTGCCAGCAGAGAAAACACATCCTTTCTTCATACCACAACCATTTGGTGCATATTTGACCTGCAAAGCATACATAAATTGTGTGGTTACTAAAACAGGGGTGCTTAACTGTGATCCATCATTCAAAAGAAAATTTTAATTTTCCCAGGATACTTCTCACCCAGGTGAAGGCATGCACCAAAAGTAGGAAACTTGAAGCAATGAAGCTCATCAATGTACACATATTAGTGAATGAAAAAAGAAGCACTTTGTTATGGGTTACAACAATTTGAGAAATAGACTACAATTTCTTTTCCATGACAGGATCCTAAGAAGAATCAGTGCAGGCAGAAGTTTAGTAACAAGATGATAACCGAATTATGGAAAAAGATCTCAACTTTTAAAATACATATGCTAAGTAATCTGCACGTGAGATTAACAATTTTGCATCATATAAGCTAAGAAAACCAAAAAAAAAAAATGCTTGAGTTAAAAGATATAGCAAATATGGACTGAATGATTTATGATACTTTAATTCTTGTAGTTACAGACTTACAGTGGCAACAATAATTCAAATCAATCAAACAGTTTCCGGCTAAAAATCACATACTTAACACTAGTTAAGTGGAGGCCTAGTTTTTCAAATACATGAATAATGATCAGAAGATTCAGATAAAAAGAATATATGAAGAACACCAAAAAAGGAAACATAAATCAGTACACAGAAATTGAAAATCAAATAAAAAAATATTTATCCTCATCCTAGCAAAATGATTAATCACTACTCTGAATAGGCATTTGAAGACATTATCTTTTTCCATTGAGGTAAAAAAGCAAGTCACACATTTTCAAGGGAGGAGTCTCAGAAAACCATTCAACTTAAGCATTGTAAATTGGAATATTGAACTACTACGCTGTGTAGATCAACAACTAAAAAACTCAGTCAATCAATTATGGAAAAAGGATAGCAAGAAGTTTAACCACTTGAGTATAGCTAGATTGTTTTGATGATGCCACTGATTGCTTCCAGAAAGGCACATCTGGAACTGGCATATGTCCGTTCTTCTTTCCCCTATTCTGCCTATATTGTGAAGCACTAGGAATCTGAAAAATGAGACGAAAGTGGTAAGAAATTTCATCATAGGTTTAAACCTGAAACATGCCCATGCAATATAGTGCCTCCGGACTACTGCTGAAAAGTTCAAATTCTGTTTATCCAACTCAATGAAGTAGTAAAATTGCCGAAGTATTATGAAAATTTACAGTTGGACTAACCAAGGAAGTTTGATAAGAAGGTCTAATAGAGTTTGCAAATCCATTGACCATCCAACCATGCCTCATACTCAGAGGCTGATACAGCAGCCCTGGTTTTTCAGATACTTGTAGATCACCAAGGGCTGGGTAGTACAGAGAGGGATATCCACCAGGGAAAAAAGGGGAAGATCCGGTGAGACCTGCAATTCCTTGTGCATGCTTAAGCAGTAATTGAGTTTGCCTTTCCTCTTTCCTTTGAGCAATAGCCACATACAATGTCTTTTGGCCAAACATAAATCCTGTGGAATGTTTAACAACGTCAATATACTTAATAGGGACCTTAAGAGAAATCTTCTTACTTTCAGTACAAAGAATTTTGAGGCCAGAATTCTACAACGATATCATCTCATCTTGTACAGATTCAACAAGAGAAAGTAGATGGACTTTAAAAAAAAAAGACACAGACTTAATTATAACATTGGAAGAATATAAGCTGCCAAACTGAAGAACATATGAATAATATGAGAGAAAATTGAAGGGAAAACGAAATGGAAAGGCATCTGTTAATTTTCTTTCAATGAATACCTTAATTTTCTGTGTTCAATTAAGACACATAACATAACAGTAAGGAATTTTATTCATGAGAGACGATTGTTGTTGATGCAAGTATGACATGACATAAAAACATCTTCCGGTGTATCACTACATACTTGACTAACTAATATAGGGAAGCCTGGCAGTGATTTATTTTTAAGAGATTAAGTTTATTGTTTGTAATGTCTTGGAACAGCTTTCGTTTTTTCTGAGATTTTCTGTGTTCATTCCTCGTTTTACTATTCCACACAAAAGTTCACTTACAACTAAATTAAAATGCTGCAACACTAGGAAACACATTGATCACAGATTTCACTTTTCAGAATAGTAATTAAATATAAGAGCTTAGAAAATGCCATGACGAAGAATATATGTACCATCCACGAGCTTAGTCAGAGGTTAAACCCTTTAGTGCAGAGGTATTAAAAGGAAGCAGAGACCAAAAATTCAGTGTGCACGCAGAGAAAAGATGGGAAAAGGAGCCATAAAAGAAGAAAAACTAGGTTTGGAATTTAACATGATTGAGAGGTCTTGTCTATTGGCAAGTGCAGCAAGCACTATAACTGAACCATATGTGGGACAATTAGCCTAAACTCAACTAGACCAACCAAACAAAAAGTTGCTTGCCTGACATGATACCCATATAGGCATTACGGAATCTAAAGTTAAGGCCTGAGGCATTTGACAGAGACATGCATTTCTGCATTAAAATTCTGGAGTTCTATAATCCCTTAACCCTGAATTTCATGAGTATATCCATATTGATAGAGTCATTCAGGAACTCTATCCATGCTGTAACACTTCATTATTTCTGACACCTCCTTTAGAAAGAAAACAGTGTAAAGTAGTACTACTTATTTACTTAAGCTGGGATATCTGCGCTCAAAAACGTAATAGGAAAGAAGATGTTAGATAGCACCAAAATTTATTGCAAGTGCTAGCTCATGTGAAACAACATTCAGTGCCTTGGCATTCACCATGATCTAGACCGAGTAAAAAGATATATAACTTACCATGAAAAGTATTCACCGCTTTATTGGCCTCCTCTGGTCTGGAAAAACATACAAATCCAAATCCCCTGCTGACTCCTTTTTCATCTAGCATAAGTTTTGCAGAAGTGATTTTGCCACATTGACTGAACAATTCACGCAACTCGTGATCCTTGACATCACCATCGATATTTTTGACGTACACATTTGAACCCTATGATGACATTAATCGTGATCAAAAAGTGGACAATACAATACAGTAACACATCTTTTCTACAGTAACATATATCTTTTGAATGAGGAAATGAGAAACAAAGATACCTGGTACTTAATAAGTCGCGCCTTCCTTCTCTCCTCAAACAAACGCCTCAATATCTGTTCGCGTTCTGTTTTCTTTTGTGCTCTTGCTACATACAAGATCTTGCAGCCTGCCCAATGCATACAGGTCATATAAAGAATCTTGAACACTGTAGCTGTTAGTTACATCTGAGAATACGACAGCAAGATAAAGTCAAAACCTACCAAGTTTTGATCCGTTCATAGCTTCCCTTGCTCTCCTAGCATCATCTGGATTCTCAAAGTTCACATAACCAAAACCTTTTGAACATCCATTCTCATCTTTCGTAATGACCAAGCTGATAATTTTCCCAAATTCAGAGAACTTCTCTCTAAGATGCTCTTCTGAGATGTCAAGACCCAGGTTCTTGATGAACAAATTTGTATATTTCTCATCAGGGATGGGCAGAACCCGGTCACTCTTTTTGACGAACTTTCCTACATACCTAGCCATAAATGGATGTAAAAAATTTGGGGACAAAATAAGATTAAAAGTGTGCAAGAGAAACAGTTTTTTCTATATACTCTATCAAAGTTCATCAGGATCACTATAAATTATAACTGAGAGAATTTCACGTACATCTCCTTTCCTCCAACAGCAGATCCATTGAGCTCCTCAATAGCAGTGTTTGCACTGTCCTCAGTCTCAAACTGGACAAAGCCAAATCCTTTACTCCTTCCATCCTCAGAAACGGCAACTTTACAGGATAAGATATTTCCGAACTTCTGGAATATTTCTTCAAGCATCGTGCTGTCAATTGTATCATTCAGATTCTGCAGAAAAATCCCAAATCATTTTCACATAGGGATCAAAGCAATAAGGAAAAAAAAAAACTATTAAGATCTCAAAATGAATGACAGCTATCCAGTCCTTAAAAAGTACCTTGATGAATACATTTCCAGTTCCACTTCTTCTCACATCAGAATCACGACGGGACCAACTAACCCTTATAGCTTTTCCATTGAGGGTGGAATGATTTTTCACCTCAATAGCACGCACAGCTGTTCACAGTTTAAAAGACAGTAGAAGCTTTCCAAGTGAAAAATAAACTCACACAGAATTCCGAGGAAAAGAAAGTCAGACGTACACAATAACAAATCATAAGCAACCAAAGAATTAGACAAAAGTTCTGCATTTGCAATCATTGTCCCTTGAGTCACTGGTCCAGAGCATGAAGCTTAATAAATGCAAACCGCAAAAAAGTCATGAGCTGATCTATTCCGCTCACAGAGCAGGAAAAACCACAGCTTTCTCAGGTAATTAAGAAAAAAGATGATACAACTTGTACAATTTTAAAAGGTTAGCTCATGCTTATGATAACAAATCACAGATCAGATCATACGGACAATATTTCGTGAACGGAAACAACATAAAGTGACAAAATGAGCAACTCACTGGTCCTCAACATTCCAAAAAACAGAAACTAGACGACAAATCAATCAAATTAAAATAAATAAGACCAAGGCAAATCATTCAGATAACCTTCATTTAGTGAATTCACCAGTGTTCCATAAAACATCAAAGCTGAAGTAACAGGCCATCAAAAGACCACACTACTCACTGATGGACTTCATTGAAAGAACTACACAGATAACTCATACCACAAAACAAACAATTTGACCAATTATAGCAACAAAATCTCAAATTACAATTAATTATTCCCTTAACCACATCATCAACTAATCCATAGTAAAAATAACTTCAGCAATAGTCCACTGAAATGACTCACAGCAGAGAAGATCATTCCATTACTAATCAACATCATAAAATCCTCAAGATTTTCAGTTATATCTTCCCTCGATTGCAAGATATAACAATTATATAAGTAGACGCATAGCTTGAAGAAATAGCATGCAGGAGTAACCACAACAAAATAAATAAATACTAGTAACAAACAAAGAACACGCCAACCAGCACTTTAGCTTCTTCCTCTCACTCTCGGACAAACTGTGTTTTATTGATTATTCTCAATGATTCAGAATGAAATTAATCCAGACAGACAGGGGAGGGCTCACTATCAAAACTTCATTTCTGGAGTCTGAACACCATCCTATTACCACTAAATACAACTCCATCAATGAAATCTAACATTCCTTACATACGAGTGGAAATCCAATCCCATCGTTGTCCTTCATATTTCATATACTTAAACAAAAAAGCGCCAACTTCTCCTTATTTTTCCATAATAAAGAAATCTAACCCTGTCCTTTTCGTTTTATAAATGTATATTCACAACCGAGTGGATAACATATTTACCTAAGCCAATAGGTTCTCGAGTCAATTCCACAATTAGCCCCAAGGAACAAATTCATACACACATATAGGATACACATAGGCAGATACAGAAACACTAAAATATAAGTAAACAAGAAAAACTGCATTTCACACAATTTCTTAGGAATAAAATAGTACAACTCCGTAAATACATATCTCAGTCTTGAATTTCCGCATTGATCAGTTATATAAGAAATCAAAACGCAAAGTTTTTATATGAATTCGCCATGAAAACAAATGTCAAACTGAATTCCGCACGAACTTCGAACGAAGAAAACCGAGCGGAAAATTAACAGTACAAGCGATACAAAACAATACAGTATACACCGTCTTGGTAAAACTTCAGCTGCATTCTTAGGAATAAAATATAGTCCTACTCCGTAAATACATATCTCAGTCTCAAATTCCGCATTAATCAGTCATATAAAAAATCCAGAACACGAAATTCTCATCGGAATCCGCCATGCAAACAAATGTCAAACTGAATTTCGCACAAAATTCGAACGAAGAAAACCGAACAAAAAAATTAACAGTGCAAGCGATACTAAAAGATACAGTATATACCGTCTTCAGAAGAAATGAAGTTAACGTAGCCGTAACAGAGGGACCGGCCGGTAGAAGAGTTGCGACAGACGCGAACGTTAACGAGGTTTTTGAACTCTGAGAATGCTTCGTAGAGTTGGCCTTCGGTCACAGAGTCGTGAAGGTCGCCGACGTACAGCGACGCCATTGTCCGGGCAAAAAACGACGCCGGAAAATTCAGTTACGTTTTTGTATAACAGAGGAATGCAGCTGCAGCAAACTGAAAATTATAGAGAGAGAAAGTGCGTTAGCGAATTCTGTTAGTAGAGAGATAGTGAGTGGGGCGGAAAATCGTGCTTTATATATACTGTGAAAAATCAGTTCAGATTGTGGGATTTGGATGGAAATTCACAAATTACATAAATCTAATACTTAGTATATACCTTTTTGTTATACATTCGTAATGCATTTTTTTATAATAACACTTATAATTATTTTTTTTGTTAAGCTCAAATATAAAATTTCATCCAATATTATTTTATATCTTTGCAAACTCCCTCTAATTAATTGAAATGAAATATAAACTCTTCCAAAAGGGGTCAATCTATTATAATAACACTACTTCATTTGAAATAAATAATAATCTCTCAACTGATTCTTTCAAGTTATTTCAGTGAATATAGACAATACAATGCATCGACTTAAAATAAACTAAAGGTTATTTTAAATTTTGTTTATAAACCTGAATATAAATCTATTATAGACGTAAATATTAAACCAGAATCTAAAATGTGCATATTTAACCGCAAGTTCATTTCTCAAATTTCCTCCAAATCACCTTTAAATCTTTACTAAACCCTCTCAAAATTAAGTTATAAATTCTATTAGAAGGACTCAATCTATTATAACAATATCTACTCCAAACAATTAACAATTTTGCAAAATCTATCAAATTTCTAGCTCAACATACCATAAATATCATTCATGTATAGATAAAGTAGGAGTTTTGTTCAATCTTTAATGTGTCATTAAGCGCTTAGAGGTCTAGTTCCAATAAAAAAAAATTCTTACTCTGAAAAAAATTGAAAAATATTTACATTACACAACGAAATATATAATATTATACAATATTATATCTAAAAAAAATTATTATATATAATGCATGAGTCTTTTATAAAGCATATCATAGATATTTATACATAAATATGAGCTATGAGATACGTGATACCACTTGAAGTTAGAAAAACTATTTTCGAAAGACATTCAATTCGAATATAACAATCAGAATAATTTATGAAGAAAAAAACGACAAAACAAAAAATATAATAACTAATATCGAAATAATAACAGTAAAATAATATTACAATCAAAATATCATAAACATTTATGTGAGGTAAAATAAAGTAAATAAAAAATAAAAAGGAAAAAAGGAGACTGAAGGCCGGCTAAACCCATTCAGAACTCTCATTCCGCCCCCAAAAGAGCTGGAAACAATACAACTACTTCAAAAAGATCTTCTCTCAGATCTAAATTTAATCGCCATTAGCTATGGCGATTAGAGCTTTTCTTCTCTGTATCATATTGTTTTCATCGTCTTACACGTCTTTTGCTATCTTTGAAGATCAAGTCGGACTCATGGACTGGTAATTTTTTGCAATTTCTATCATTATACTTAGTAAAAGATGTTGAATTATATGCTTAGATAAGTATTTGAGTGATTTTTGATTTGTGTAGGCATCAACAGTATATTGGAAAAGTGAAGAAGGCAGTGTTTCAAACACAGAAGGCTGGTAGGAAGCGTGTTGTGGTATCTACTGAAGAGAATGCAATCGCTGCTCTCGATCTTCGTCACGGCGAGATTTGTGAGTTTTTATTGGATTGTGTTTGTTGAAATTAAGTGATTTTGTTATGTTTTATCCTTCGATGCGAATTTGTTGAATTGGATTTGTGTTTTTTGCAGTTTGGAGGCAGATTTTGGGAGTCAATGATGTCATTGATGAAATAGATATCGCCTTGGGAAAATGTACTATTATTTTTTTTTGTTTATCTCATTAGTTTTAGCTTGTGGAAAATTGAATTTTGAGTGAATAGATTTACTCTTTTGCTATGTCTGTTTCATGCTACTTGGATTACTTACTGAGCCTAGGTTGCTAGTATCTTTTTGTTTGGTATAAAGTTTGGCTGCATACTCAACTGTGTGCTCTAGACACAATTATGAAGAGTTACAAGTATATGCTCCTTTTATACGGTAATCTAAGTGGTTTTATTTAGGGCTATGCAAAAAGTAAACAACTTGAGATAGTTGAATATGATGCCTCTGAATCATTAATGAGGGACAATGTCGAAGACCTTTTATGTGGATAGAGTTAGAAGGACAATTAGGTCTATAATAGTTCACGTTACTTGGACTCTCTCTCTATATCTGTTATTAGACATTAGTAAGCAGCTTTAATCTGTTAGTGTCCCTGCTTTGGAGAAAGAAAGACATCTATATCCTTACCACTGACTAATTCTCTTTTATTAGAGAACTCACCGGAATAGTTTTCTGTTCAAATACCATTACCATTAAAGAAGCCTATGAGAGTTGGTGTTCATGGAGAGTTGGGAAACCCATCAAAAAAACATGGTGGATGGTGCCTGCTGCTATCTTTTGGTGCATCTGGAATGAAAGTAATCGGAGATGTTTTGATGGGATTTCAATTCCTACCACATTCTTAAATCCAACTGTTTGGTCTTATTATATAGCTGGTTCAACCAGGCCCCTGTAACCACTGATGAACTTTTTTTGGATTATGTCTGCTCTTTAGTTATTTAGTAAATTCTTGTACATGAGCAGACCCCTTCTTTTTCTGTAATTTTTTGCCTTGCATCTTCTTGATGCCTTCTAATGAAATCTCCTTACTTCATTAAAAAAAAGGTTTTCTGTTCAATGTTTAAGAATCAGAGTCTTGACATCATGGACTCTCGGGAAAAAAATGAAATCCTTTTTTCCATCAGTAATTTATTTTACTGTTACTTTTGATGGGTCAGTAAGTTTAACTGTTCATCTATCCTAAAACTTTAATTCAGTTGATTCTTATGAAAATTTTCCTAGCTTGATGCACCTTAATCTTTGGAGGGAAGGGCGTGCATCCTAATTTGTTGGTGGAGCAAATATTCACAATAAACTCTATAAGTTGTAATGTTATAATATTATTTGGTACTGAATGCTTATAGCTACTGGACTTTTTATTTCTTTCCAGACGTTGTCACCCTATCATCGGGAGGAAGTGTCTTAAGAGCTTGGAACCTTCCTGATGGACAGATGGTGTGGGAGTCATTCCTTCTTGGATCAAACCCCTCAAGATCATTGTTGTTCACTCCAGTAAGTGTAAAGATTTCTGATTTACTATTTATCCCTGTTACAAATTTGTGAAATGTGTACGACACCAAAAACCTACCCTTTGCATGTTTCAACTTAGAGATGATTTTAAGTTTAGTAATTTCCGAACATACTTGAAGAAAATGTCATTTGTCATTTCGATGAAGAGGCTGAGAAGTCAGTGAGACCGATATACAAATTTGTTATTTTCTCTTTTCAGACAAATTTCGGAGCTGACAAGGACAATGTTATTCTGGCTTATGGCAATGGTTGCCTGCATGCTGTTTCAACCATTGATGGTGACATCCTCTGGAAGAAGGAGTTAGCAGAGAACGGGTTAGGGAACCTTACAAAACTATTTTACCGTTCTTTTGACCTAAATTTATGAAAAGGTCCATCTAATCTGTAGTTTCTCAAAGTGCAGCATTGACGTTCAACATTTGGTTCATCCTGAAGAAAGCGACACAATATACGCTTTAGGAATTGGTGAGGCATCCCAGTTTGAAGCATATGTAATCAATGTTAGAAATGGGGAACTGCTGAAGCACAGTAGCAAGGGGTTTCCTGGTGGATTTTCTGGTGATTTGTCATTACCTACAAGTGACAAAGCAGTCGTGCTTGATTCATCTGAGTCAAGTTTAGTCTCTGTAAGCTTTGTTGGTGGAGAAATTAAATTTCAAGAGTTCCAGATTTCTGATCTTCAGGGTTACTCAGGAGAAGCAGTATTATTACCTTCCAAACTTGCAGGAATGGTTACCATAAAAATCGACAGATCTTTGTTGTTTGTTAAATTGAAAGATGAAGGCACACTGGAGGTAGTTGACACAGTCCCTCATGTTGAAGCTGTAAGTGATTCTTTGTCTTTTGCTGAAGGCCAGACCGCTTTTGGGCTGATTCAGCAAGATGGCGGTAAAATTCAACTTACTGTTAAGTCTAGTAATGATTGGAAGAGCCATTTTCTCAAGGAAAGTGTTGAATTCGACCAACAAAGGGGACTTGTGCACAAGGTCTTCATCAACAACTATGTCCGAACAGACCGAACTTATGGATTTAGGGCATTGATTGTCATGGAAGACCATTCACTATTGTTGTTACAACAAGGTGCCGTTGTCTGGAATAGAGAAGATGCACTTGCATCTATTATAGATGTAACAACCTCAGAGTTGCCCGTACAAAAGGATGGTGTCTCTGTTGCAAAAGTGGAGCACAACCTCTTTGAGTGGCTTAAGGTATGAAGCATGTGAAAGTGTTTAAATTTGATATATCACAAAAGAATCATGATTTGCCCAAATTTATAATCTAGCTTGTAATTTATGCAGATCTCTTTATTACTGTTCTAAGAAAAAAAACATATAATGATTTTTCGTTTATTTACTTTTCTTTTCTGCCTTTATTATGGACCTCATGTGAAACTCTGTTATGTGGCAGTTCATGAAAGTTTATGTAATCAGTTTTCTGTATACTTGAGGTCATAATATCTGGTATAAGAATTTTAGTGTATCATCCTTGGTGTTTGCTTACAATAGGCATAGCTGGGTAGTAAACATTGAAGTGCGAGCTTGTGCTTTATCAAAAAAATAAGTTTGAACTTGTGTTGTTGGATTTGATAATTACTTTGGTGTTGTTATCTTTCTATTTTGTTTAGTACCTGATTCGTTTCACTTCTATATTATTTTGTTGGAAGGGACATTTGCTGAAACTAAAAGCAACTTTAATGCTTGCAACTCCTGATGATGTAGCAGCAGTTCAGAGAATAAGGTTACAAAGTGCTGAGAAAAGTAAGATGACCCGAGACCACAATGGATTTAGGAAGCTACTCATTGTACTTACACGAGCAGGGAAACTTTTTGCACTTCACACAGGAGATGGCCGAATTGTTTGGTCTCGACTACTGAATGCTTTCCATAAATCAGGAACTTGTGAAACTCCAAGGGGGATCAAGTTACATCAGTGGCAGGTGCCCCATCATCATGCATTAGATGAGAACCCATCAGTCCTTGTAGTTGGAACATGTGGACATAATTCAGATGCATCTGGTATTCTCTCCTTTGTTGATGCATACAAAGGAGAGGAGCTTAATTACTTAGCTCCTGTTCATTCCATTACGCAAGTTATTCCTCTGCCATTTACTGATTCAACTGAGCAGCGTCTACATCTAATAATAGATGCTGAGGGGTATGGCCACCTGTACCCTAGAACTCCTGAGGCAGTTGACATTTTTCAAAAGGAGTTGGGAAACATATATTGGTATTCAGTTGATATAAACAATAATCTCTTAAAGGGGCATGTGGTGAAGAAAAATTGCAAAGAGGAGATAGCTGATGACTACTGTTTTGAATCCAGTGACCTTTGGTCTCTTATATTCCCCTCAGATTCAGAAAAGATCATTGCAACTTCAACCAGAAAATTAAGTGAGGTAATCTTTTGCTCTTCTTTAAAAGATCATTGCAAGTTAAGCAAAGAAAATTAAGAGAGGTGTCTTGGTTAAAGTTACCACAGATTGTGCTGCTGAACCTTGAGATTGTAGTTTTATATTCTTCTTTTTTCTGCATCTCGTTCTTTTCAGGTTGTTCATACGCAAGCTAAAGTTAACGCTGACCAGGATGTATTGTATAAATATATATCTAAGAATTTGTTGTTTCTGGCCACTGTTACTCCTAAAGCAATGGGTGACATTGGATCAGTGACCCCTGAAGATTCCTGGCTTTTTGTTTATCTTGTTGACACAATAACTGGCCGAGTGCTGCTCCGTATGTCTCATCATGGCTGTCAGGGACCTGTACATGCAGTAAGTTTTCCTTGACTCAAACCCTGTAATACTAAAATAATTTTGCTTGTAAAGATAATAGTCTTTTATCTTGATGTTCTTTTCTACTAATAAGTTACCAAGTATCGTGACACGCCTCTCTGTGTGAAGGTATTTAGCGAAAATTGGGTTGTCTATCACTACTTCAACCTGCGTGCACACAGATATGAGATGTCTGTTGTTGAGATCTACGACCAGTCTCGCGCGGTACATTTTTTCACCAATTGTTATCTTTCAGTTTGTTCTCTGTAGCCCTAATTTTTCTTTCTGTAACCCTTGTTTACCATACTTAAATATTTGTAGGACAACAAAGATGTCCTGAAGCTTGTTCTTGGAAAGCATAATCTTAGTGCGCCGGTCTCTTCCTACTCGCGTCCTGAAATCATGACCAAGTCTCAATCTTACTTTTTCACACACAGTGTGAAAGCAGTAGCAGTTACCTCAACAGCAAAAGGCATCACTTCCAAACAACTGCTTATTGGCACAATTGGTGATCAGGTCAGATTTTCCTATCTCTTGTCCAAACACTTTTAGCTTTACTTTCATGCTATTTTCTCATGATTAATTGGAGTTGTCATTTGTGATTTGGCGTGTATCTTAGACATATCATGCTCCATATGTTGGTATAATGCAGGTTTTAGCACTTGACAAGCGTTTTCTTGATCCTCGTCGAACACTGAACCCTACTCAAGCTGAAAAGGAGGAAGGGATTATGCCTCTTACTGATACATTGCCAATCATGCCACAGGTAAGAGCTTCCTTTTTAAGCTTGCCGCAAAGGAAAAACACATTATATTTTGTTGATAAAAGAAATTGTCCTTTACACCAAGGGAGAGTTTTGATGGATGGAATGGCATAGTCATGAAATATTTCCATTATGTGCATTTATATGCATAGAGAAATATAGCTGCTTGATTGAAATGATAAATTCGGCGAATCTGTATTTCTTGATCTATGTACGCCTTTGTTTGATTGGAGTAAAAACAGGAGGGGCAGGAGGGGTAAAAGTGGTGGGTATGGGCCATTTCAGTATAGGTAAGAGAGTAAATGATTGGGTACCTTCTTTTTTTTCTCGTTAAAGAGTTGGGTACTCTTTTATGTCAGATTTTCCAATAACTGAATGGGAAGGGAATATATTATATTTGCTTCAATAGTTCAATTGCAACTTTACCAAAATACTGCAAAGAAAATCATCAATAATTCACCAAAGGGAAGTAAATCATTTCCTCTCTCCTCCCATTTAGAAACCAAAGATTAAGCTATTTAAGTTTTGCTTTGGCTAATTAATAATGTTTACTGTGTTATCCAACCATGTCTGATAAAAGCTAGAGATCAAACTGATGCTAATGATCAAGTGGCAGTTCTACTCAGAACGTAGAGTTCTGTAACCAAATTTATTAGTATATTTTCTTTATAGAGCCTTTTGGCTAGAATCTCATAACGGGGCCAGTCAAGAGGCCTAAGTGATCATAATAATCCTAGTTAGTGGTCTTTCTAAGAAAAGAGCATTTGATATTTAATCTACTTCTAGAACATATGAGCTAGTTTTTGGAAGCATTTAATATTAAATCTACTTCTAGAACAAATGAGCTAGTTTTTTGAAGCTTTTGATACTAAATCTACTTCTAGACTAGGAATACTAATGTTTAGTACCATATTGCACATCAAGAACGTGTAGGAATCTACTCTGAGTTGGTTTCTCTATGGAGAGAAATAATCACATCATTTGAAGGAATCTGGCAGCTTTTTCACTCTAGATCATGAAACTTGTTTGGTCTTGGTGATGCTTTCACTCTTTTAAATTTTTAGACTTTGTTACACTTTTACACCTTTAATGGCTTTATTTTTTGCTAGGATTTGAGGGTAGATTGAGTCTGATGTTTGCCAGTTGGCACATAGGGAGGGTCTTATATGCTGATATATGAAAGGTCTTTGATCAAACAGAGATTTGTATTCTCATGTCTTTGTTCTTTGTGTAGCTCTCATTACCATTTTAAATTTTTATATCGGGTCACATACTCACATGTATACGAGTTGAAACTAGTTAAACTAAGTTCTGATGGGATATCTTATATGCTAGTATAAGGTTCTTTGATCAAACAGAGACTCATTTGCATGTGTTTCTTCAGAACTTATGTTATTCTTCTCATTTCTCTGATTTATTTCATGGTAATGTTTTTTACATGCATCTTACAATTTTTTAGATAGGAACAAGAAATGAGAAAATACATCTCTCTCTCCTACATCATATGTTGGTCTGGAAAACTGAGTTGTCCTTCGAGATATTTGAATTGCATGCTTACAGAATTCGGAACTGCTAACTCTTAAGAACAAAAGGCATATCATAAATCGTCATCAGAGTCTTGTATTCTATATTGGACAACTATTAACAGTTGGTTCTTCATATTGATTTGATGGTTGCTCTCGCAGGCTTTCGTTACACACGCCCTTAAAGTGGAAGGCCTTAGAAGCATAATAGCTATACCAGCAAAGCTAGAGTCAACCACCCTCATCTTTGCTCACGGAGTTGATCTCTTTTTCACTCGGCTTGCTCCTTCAAAGACATACGACTCTCTCACCGATGATTTCAATTATGCTTTGCTTCTCCTTACCATAGTTGCCCTAGTTATATCAATTTTCGTAACGTGGATTTGGTCCGAGAGGAAAGATTTACAGGAGAAGTGGAGGTGAGCCTTTCAATCAACAAAGTGGAGGCGAGTCCAAAGCCATTACACTTCCTTCAATCGTTGTATTGTCTCAGTACTCAACCAATTTTTTTTGGCACTTTTAACTTAATCTTCTTAGATTAGGGAGTTAGGCTAAGTTGTACTTTTAGTAATTTTGTAAAATTGGCCCTCGTTTAGTTTTTTCTACCGGGAAGAAAATTTGTGACATTGATATTTCATTTTGGTGGCAAACGATACAAAATTTCACACATAAGTAGCTTAACAACAGTACTAATGAACTTCCCAATATGCTACGTTATGTTTTGCTCATTAAATTGTGTTTTTCTTTTCATTAGTGCTCTAGTTGTAGTAACATTTTACCACTAAGCACAACCACCTGCAGACATGTATATATACAGTTGAGTTTTCAAAGAAGATGATAAGAACATTATTTTACTCGCCCAAACATTTAACATGTTATTTCATTGCATTTGTGTGATTATAAGACTTCATTTATAGTTAAATGCATCTAACTGAAATTGAGGAGAATAAATAATGAGTCCACAAAGTCATATGAGAGCCCTGGATGCCAAAGGCACCCTTGGAGTCATCTACTGGGGTGGGTGGGGAGCAGATTAGTATAGTTCTCAACAATTTCCATTATACTGAAACATTCTAAAATGTGTTACACTGCCAATAAGACAAATAAGAACTGAAAATTTTAACAATCAGCAATGCTTACAACTGCAAATTGCTTTTACAATGATGCAATGTGCATACAGAGAAACCAGTGTTTTACAAGAAGTCCAGGCCTTGAAAGAAAAAAAAAATTCTTCTACAACAGCTTGACCAATATGAAGCGAAAAGCACAAATTGCTCTCGTCTCGCCTCTAATCATGCGTCTTCACTTTGCCATCCTTCACTAAGAGGTTATTTACATGGCGAGTCACGATAGAGACATCTAAAGGAAAAATCTTTTTGAGGTCAGAACGAACGTAGAGGCCTCTTCTTCTATACATGTGCAAGTCAAGACAGAGACAACATTTAAAGGACGAATCTTTTGAGGCCATAATGGGGTAGAAATTAGCTCAGTGGAAAACTTAGTAATGACACAATTGCTAGCCAACTACAGTAATATTAGTTGGCGAAGCTTATAAATTACCAAAGGAAGTCAAAACTGAATTAAGTTAAAAATGGGGAACCAATCATAAGGACCAATAGTAGCAGAAGAGTACTAGTTCTCGTGTGCTGCAGATTGAACATTGCATAGCCTGAGGCACCGTTCACGCTCAACTGTCCAGCGTTGATAAATTCACCCTTGCCAGAGGTTATGGATACATTCACAGATGAGGAACCTATGAAAAAGACATTAGTCATGAGAAACATTAAGAATATCGAACAAATTCAAAGGGAAGAACCGAGGAAGCAAGCCATGGCGCACAAAGAAAAAAAAAAAAAGTGAAGTGGAAAAATAATAAACATCAGATATGAGAAGAGGGTACTTACAATCATAATCTGTCCATCCAATCCTTTGCCGAGCCAAGTCATACACAATGATTTTGTCTTTCAGAACAAGATCTGAAAAAACAAGAAAATACAGTAAGTACAACCTAGATTTCTTGTTTATCTATGGATACAGAATACTTAGAGAAATGAAGATGTAGGGCAATGCAATAAGTCAACTCACAAGGAATAAAAGGTTCAAATGCCAAAGCATAGATAGACAATTTTCGAGCATTTATACATTTAGATCATATAGAAGAGTTGATTCGTGAAATTGGTTCACCTTGGGCTAGTGGTGTTAAAAGGTTAAATCTCGTAACTTTAGCTAACACGGGATTTAATACCCCGATAAACCTGAAGATCAATTGAATAGCCAAATTTAGAAGAATGTCTAGGAGGGAAGAGGAAGAAAGTTCAAGGGCATATGCATGACAAATAAAATTTACACTCGGGACGCATATCAATAGATTAATTACGCTCTGTTCCAAACTAGTTACTCAATTACGTCTCTGTTCCAAGCTAGTTAAGGTCTAATATATAAATCATTTGTGACCATTCCGCTCTGTTTGACCTATTTATTCCAATAGTAGATACTCCCCTATTTCAACTTATGTGTCTTACTTCCTTTTAGTCTGCTTCAAAAAGAATGTCACTTCTACATTTAGTAACTCCTTAATTCCAACATCCTACCTGGCATGTTTAAGATCACCGGATTCAGAGAACATTTTAGTACATTTAACACATTTTTAGTTTAAGACAAATTAGGAGTACACTACATCAAACTTATACGAACACTAACAAAAGTATCTCTAATGAAATTATAAAGACTCCTGACAAACACTGGACTCAGTAGTGCAAAATCGAGCCTTTTCTCAACTAATCTGTATGATTGCAGGACCATCAAACATCCACATTTTTACGATACTCAACTAGTGGACATGTAATGTTCACTATTTACATGTCCACTCTTTATATATTATTATTATTGGTCCCAAAACTGTTATACTAACTTATTTTCAATTTGCTGGGAATCAGTCTATCCTCAACCAACAATCAGGCAACACTCTTTCATCTCAACCAACATGTTTTAGTTTTTTGTGTCCTTTCCTCATCTACCTCGAAATTTTGCTATTCTCCTGGAAGATTTAAGTGCAGATAACTTGATTGTCTGCATTAAGGCACCATAATTCTATCTACTATCGCTTCACATTTAATACTTTTTAGGCGGGGATGCGGAGTAAACTTGCATTTTCTAGAGAGTGTCTTGCATGTACTTATTCTAAAACCTTGCTCTATAGAGTGCTTCACCATGGAGCTTTTGATTAATTTTGCTAATTAACACTATCATCTGCAATTAGCATGCATCATGAAACCTTACCATTTATGCTACCAGATAACTAAGTAAAGACTCACACATTCAACACGAATACAGTACATGGATATAACCCCACCCCCCGACCTCCCACTTCGCAACCTAAACAAAAAAAGATCAATACATAGTTCACTTAACGTTGGCATAACATTGTGCTCGGTTTAGACTTTATACATACACGCAAACAAGAAATAGACAGTGGTTAATACCTTTCACTTGACATTTTCTCATAAATTATAATTATACTGTAGATGTCTAGCATATATGTGTGTGCGTGTGCATGTACAAGTTGGAAAGAGAGAGGATTAGGGATCGAACACTCGCTAAGATGTTAGCGGGTATGAATAATAGAGCTACACCTTGAAGCAGTTTGGAACTCAGCTCTTCAAGTTGTGTTAGCCAGCAGTGGAAGGGAAAAGAAAGAACATAACACAAACTTGAAACTCGTGGTTAACTTAATCCTAGTGTCTACGGCACCCATTTCAACCAGTTATAAGTTAAAATTGACCAGGAACAAGAGATCATACAGAAGGTTCCTAGTTTGGATGTTTAAGAAGTATGCTTTTTCTGCTGATTAAAAAAAAAGAAGTATGTGTTATCGAAATTGTTTATAACTATGTAATAGACTTGACTTATTTCTACTTTCACAAGTGCTCCAAACAGTTGATGGTCAAAACTCTCGCCTACCCCTTAAATCTATTTTTCAACCAGAAGCCTCTGATTGCCAACAAACTCACCCACCCCTCAAATTATTTTTCAACCAGCATGATTACTAAAGAGGAATCAGAACAGTGCACCCTGTCTAGTAAACGTGTTCTAAACATAAAATCTTGAGGTCATGAATGAGAATGTCCTTTAGAAATAGGCCCATTTGATGCAACTCCAACCTTAGTTTAGGAGTGCAGTCATGTATCCAGTTGAACACACCTTTCAATGTATTAACTTTCAATAAATTCCTCATCTGATGTCTTCAACATCAAAGTAGCAATCACGGCCTTTGCAAGATATAGAACTGTCCCACACCCACCTTTCAGCCTAATAAGCTACAACAGATATCTTTGTAATGCTACGAGATGTTTAGAACACTTGGGATCAACAAAAATAATGTAGCATTCTAAGAGGCGGAAGTAGAGTAGAAAGTAAGGGTTCGGCAGAACCTATATTTGTCTTGAAAAATTCATTTAATACGTACAAATATTTAATTTAGAACTCGGTGACTCAAAAGGACTAGAATCCAGAACCCATAAAAACTTCAAATCCTGGATCCACCTTTGAGCGTTCTACCCAATAGCAAATGAACCCAAAGCAAGTAAATTTGACATAAAAAACGGAAGACTGGGCAAAACTGGAAATATAAATTTAACATCACACTTTGGAACATATCTAACCCAAACACTGGTACTACAAGTATACCTATCTTTTGATCAACCATAATTAAAGAACTGACTCTCAATAAGAAAAGACAAAGGGACTGAAATTATCTAGCTATAAATTTTCAAATTGCAAAATTATGTCCTAATATCTAATGGAAGATGGATGGCCATGTTTCATCAACATCGATACTGCAGGAATGATGATTTTATCCAAGCATACAATTACCAAGGTACACGATTCTGTTTAAGCATACAGTCACCAAGTTATATCTGATTGGTTGAGTGATGGAATGCTTAAGCACCCACAAAGACACTAACGCACGGAATGATGCAGCATGTATGAGAAGTAACCATAATCCTAGCAGATTTGTTGATAAATTAATCATGAAAACCAGCTCGGGTTTTAGGCATAGATGTAATAGTAAATAAGGAACCAACCTCCTAAAATTGTTACACCTTGATCTTGTTTTTCAAAGCCAATGCACCACATAGCAGCGCCTTCCTGTTAGAAACATTCAATTGAGTCACTTACTATTTAAATTTGTAATTCATAAAAAAGACAATAGGAAAGCATATAGCATTGTTGATATAGTCTCAGATGAAATTTGAAGAAGACATTCAAACACAAATACAGATACCGGTACTCACAACAAAGCCCATATGCACAAGGTAGTCTGCTGGTCTTAAAGCCATTGATGCGCCACCATCAAAGTTCAAAGAAACTGGGGGAAATATGTCAGCTATGCTGTTTCATAAAGAAAAAGGTTGTCATATTCGAGTCACCAAAGCAGTTGGGTAAAGGTATTTTTGTTGTTAAGAGCTCAAGCCTCAAAGTAAATATCTATTCAACTATAGAAGGATGAACCTTGAGGACACTAGAAAGCACGGTTTTGTTCGTGAGATGATTGGCCTAGTTGATTGTGAAACAGCAGCAGCTATCTGCAGATAAATGATAAAAACAATTTTCAGGATAAACGCTAAATCAGCTTATTAACCAGTGGTGACTTAAGTAGGGTTTTGAACTATTTCGATCAGGATAAATGAAAAAACAAAGTTTAATCTACTCTTCCATAGTCCAGGAAAAGAAAACATTAGATTATTATGTGGATACTTGAGCCTAAATCCATATCACATTTAACATAAGTGGAGTTGGAGTAGACTTATGCAGGGTTAGGCTACGTACATTAGACCCTTGTGGTCCGGCCCTTCCCCAAACCCCGCGCGGAGCAGGAGCTTAGTGCACCGGGTTGCCCTTTTAGGAGTTGGAGTAGAATTTAATTGAAGGTCATCCAGTCAAAATGTTTTTTTATCCCCAGAAGTAAATGGTAAAAAACACTGTATGGTTGCAGTTCATCCATTCATATAGCATATTATACACAACTTATAAAAGATATACACAATCCACAATAAAACGGACAACACGGTTTATTACTGCTTTATTGTCCTTTTAAATTGGAACAAGAGTTAATATTAGAGTTCAGGATATGAACCGTTTAATAACAATGGCGTGAATATTGGTTTTATTTTTGTTCTCTAGTTGAAGAGATTAGAAGTGAATACATTATAATGTACACTATGGACCTGGACATATTTGTACTCTAAAAACTATGCGGTCAGATTTTTGTTGACAAGTATGTGGTCAGATTATCCCAATTAAGGGATGTGGATATAATTTTGGTATAGATATGGAGAGCAGTTGGCATTCAAGTTGAGACAGAGGGAGTAATTGCAGAACTTACAGCACTGACAAAGGGATCATAAGCTTCTGTGGCAATATAAGACAAAGTTGTACCAGAATCCACAATAGTTCCTCGATTGCCAGATGTCGCAAACACTGATGGATCAACAGGCACCAACTGTCCATTAACAGCAATGCTCTGCAGATATACATTGTAATGCGCCCTGCAAGAGTGGAGAGCGGATAAATAAAGCTAGCTAAAGACCATTTTCTTTCCTGGTGCCCATCGCATCCCCGTGCTTATAGTTTTTTTTGTTTTTGTTTTTCTGTTCTTATAGTTGAATACGAATAACGTAGAAAAACATCAAAAATAAACAGAACCAGGATATGATACTCTGGTTCCTCCTCCTCAATTTGAAAGTCCTAGTTTAACCTGACATGCCTATTTTAAGTAAATGGTTGAAAGTGAGTGCTGTTTAATATTAATTAGGGAACATGTGTGTCCATACGTCGACTATTGTATTTGTGGAGAATAGAGAGAAAATAACAATGACAACGCCGAAAAAAGATCTCACATAATTTTTGAATTTTACGTGTACATAGTAAAGCTTCATTGGTATCATCTTCGCAAGAACCCAAGACTATGAATCTATATATGCAAAAAACAATAATATATGGATAAAGTATCTTAAAACTCAGGATGTAGAAAGCATGAAATGATTTTGGTACATTTCGCCTGCTCAAGATGAATCATAAACTATCAGGAACATAACTGCTAGATCATGTAGCACAAGGCACACTAAAGATGAAACTATTATAATCTCTATATTCGTCATAAGCAAGAATAGAAACTTCGTTGTACTGTAACAATACGTACTGTGACGGAACAAGGGGACTATATACGATTCTCGGATCCAAAATCTCACCAAGGACTAGTATACCTCCACCATTTCCCTCTCCTTTTAAGCAATGTGAAAATACTTTAGGAGTAATCCCACGAGAAGACAATTGAGATATTACTGAAAGACCCTGTTGACCAAACCCAAAAATCCCATCAATTGCTCTGTCCGTCTTGGTCAAGTCCCCAGACTGAGAGGTGCTGCACCTGTTTTGATTCAGATACAAGTATAAGCTTCGGGTGAAACGTATGTGCATTCAGCTAACGCCACAACTATAAGAGAAAGATAGAAAGCAAAAGGGTAAAATCTAAGGTCAAGAAAGAATAATGATGATCTAAAGGATACAAGCACGTCAAAAGCATTACATCAAGTGACAAATACAAAGGTGGAATGCCATAGCACTGGTGAGATGAGAGTTCAATATCCTTAATAGTACCCCAACGATTGAAGAGAATGGATTACTCCTACACCATTAGAATTTCTAGACCACATAAACATTATCACCACAAAAGCATCACATCACCTGAAGTGAACCGTGGTGATACCTAGTTACCAAACGATCAGTTATGAGACTAAGACAATCCTTCGTTTGCATCTCAATAATCAAACAAAACTGAGCTCATCAGATAAAGAAAAATAATGAAAGAATTATTGAATAAATACAAACTCAATTATGTTATACATGAGAAGTTTGCTGATACTCGATTTTTACATGCAATACAAGGTACATTTAATCCAAAAGATTTTCTGTCACATCTCTAACTTCATTTACTTCTGACTTATTTGTAGCTTAATTGTACAGATTATTCTTATCTAGTACTCCAGGATCTTTTCTTTGTTCAGTAGCTATCTTCTCTGAGATCTACCTTTTAGTGGATATTGTTGATTCGTATCCTTAAAAAAAAATAGATATTGCGATTTGGTTCACACAAGTAGACGTGCTTAGAATCTATCTAAGAAATAGCAGCTTACCCAAACACAATTGGTGCAGAAGAGTTGGCAATCAACGAGGTTCCCAGGACTGTATCAAAATATAGTAAATCGGCTACGTAATGGCCAGTTGTGCCACTCCCATCTCCATACTGGAAAGTGTAACCACACTGATTAGTTTCTGTAGAGCACTCAGCAGAGGCAGTCTGAACTATAGAGGTGCACACTTGGTCTGCACAAGAAATGGGAGAAGCAGTTGATGAGACCGTAGCATCATAGAAGTTGAGCTCAACCTGCATGCACGTAACAGTGTCAGAAGCTTGTAACAGAAGGTAATTCTTTTACCACACTTTTTTACGAGAAAGTAAAGATGCAATAACAAGATGAAGGGAAGATGAGTTACCCCAAGTCCACTTGTTCGAGGACAATCATCACAGGAACTGCAGGTGACCCACAGGATATCACTGCCAGTATCAATCTGCACATTGTATTCTCTTGGTGGAGTTCCTAGTCTTACTTTTGTAAAATAAAGGCTACAAACACAACAGAAGTATAAAACGAGAGAAAGAGAGATGATGGTCAACAAAATTGATAAGTGTAGAATGACATATACATTACATAGTATAGTAAGCCCTCAAAATCAATAACATTGCCCGTCATCCTTAAATAACAGAACGAAAATGCCAAGACCGAAGCGATATAGCTAATGTTCGTATTTTTAGGCTTTTAGCAACACAAAACTTATCAATCTTACTTAAATATCTTACATCAGAACAGGAAACAGCACAATTTGAAGCAAACAGAACTATCACTACTACATCAACATCAACATCCAATTGACAACCACCTAGAAAAGAAAAACAGCATGACACAATTCGCTGCACTACAGGTACTTCAATACACTGAAAAATCAATATCTTCTTTTTCCTATAACCATGATGTACTGACCAGCTTTTCCACACCTCTACTACCTCCCACCAGCGCAAGTAACGGGTAACTCTAGAATAAACAGGAAGAATTCACCTACTAGTACGTTAGATTGAATATCAATATCTCAAATAGAATTCATAGAGATGTAAGTTCAATTCTCAAATCCTTAAATCCTCAAACCAAAGAACAGACAATTTACCTCACACTTCATGAGACCAAATTCACAAAACACACTATAGGCCATAGCTTCCACACATTTCGCAGAAAGTTCAAGTTTTTCTTAACTTCTTAAAGAACCAAACTTTCCCAAAAAACTTTCAATATCAACCAACCAAAACTCTAAAAATCAAGAAACATGATGAAAAATTACCCGACAAGATAAGGGTCAGAGGAACCGACAACAGGAAAATCAACAATACCACCACCAAAACTCTGCAACATTCGAGCATGTCTAGCTTTATCCCTAGCTCTAAGCTCCTCCAGCTCCACTTTCCCATTCACGGGCAAAATCCTCTCCAAACTAAGCACTCCCGCCGGAAATTTCTCAGCTCCGACAGCCACCACGGCGGCGGCGGCAGCAGCCACCACCACCAAAACAACAGTCAAGAATTTCATGCCAGACATCCCATAAAAAACAGATTCTTGAAAAAAGCTAAAATTTGTATGAAATTCTACAAATTATACAAATCCCACTTCAAGAAACACTAAAAAGATTGGATTTTTAACAACAAAATGGATGAACAAGAACAAAAACAGTAATCTTTATTTGGATTTGTGCTTCCAAGAGAGAGAAAGAGGCTGTCTTGTTTTTAATTTTTTAAAAATATTTTTTTGTTTATGTGAGTACTTAGAAAAAAAAAATGCAAATTACATGAACAATGAACACTTATATACTGTTATTATTAGTGTATAAAGACACAGTGAGTAATCAAATGGTGGAGCTAGTGAACTGTCAAAAATGGGGCTTTTGTGCATGCTTGATTAGAGAGTTGTTACAAGGGTATATTGGGAATTTAGTTTTTCATTGTTCTAGTTCATGTTCATGTAAATTTCACTTCAATTACGTCTCGTTTCAATTGAACATCTGAACACATAATACAATACTCATATTAAATACTTTAGACTCCAACTCAAATTTTGAAAAACAACACTCATTACATAAAGTCATAAAGTCATGTTCATGTAATTAATTTCACTTCAATTACGTCTCGTTTCTATTAAACATCTAAACACATAATACGATACTCGTATTAAATACTTTAGACTCAAACTCAAATTTTGAAAAAGAACACTCATTACATAAATAAATTAACTATATAAAATGCGCCTTAGTTATACACTAAAACATATTTTTATTTTTTTTAAAAGATATATTTGAAGTGGTTAACTTATTTATGTAATTTTTACTTGAGAACATACACAAGTAAAAATAAGTCATGAAGTGAAGCAGCATGTCAATAGGGACAATGGTGGAGTTAAAATTTTCGTATAGGAGGTTCAAAATATGAACAAGTTAACACACGAAAAAGTCGAAAGAGATTTAATATTTTATTATATATACACAAAAACATAAGTTTAATCATAAACAAATAAAATATTTTTTTACGAAAAAATTAAATGAACTCTTCGATTTTATCGGACTCCGCTATGTGGATAGAGGTCATGAGTGGGATCAATGTCAAAAGATGAGTGCGTATTTCATACGCTTTTTTGCCGTGTGCTAACCTTATGAAATTACGTAGGAAAAAGTTGAGAAACTATTTTGAGTTTCAATTTTACAAGTAAATTCAAACTTCTTCCCCCTTCTTTTTTATGAAATAATTGATTTGTGGAATACTATGTGATACATAGCATAAAGTTGATTATGGATAAGGCTACCAACACGACTTGTGATAAAGTAGTTAGTATTTCTTAATTCTTAATTAGAGATTTTGGATTTGAATCCCTTTTAATATAAAGTTGTCTTTGTTAGGTAACAATTTTCCTCCAAATGTGGAACTTTTTGGGGTAAATTCGAATTTAATCGGATTTCAATGCAGATAACAAACACGGGATATAAATAAAAAAATAAGTTAACTAGTCTCATATTCGTGCTTTGAAAGTGAAAAAACTTTTAATACGAAACATTTTCTCTTTTAATGAATCATATGACTACAAATTCAAATTAATCGCGAATAAATTTATTTGAGTTTCAATTTTTGCGAGTAAATGAAATGTTTATTTCCTCTTTTTGCCGTCCATTTTCTTTTATGAATCATTGATTTGAGGAATATTGTTTGATAGTATAATACTAGCATAAAGTTAATTATGGATAAAGGTTTGATATGAAGAAAAAAAATCTGTCTTTTAATTAATTTACCATCGAAAATGAAGATATTTTAATCGGGAATATATTTTTCATTTTAAACTAATATTACTTAAATTAACATAAATTCAAATTAGTCAAGCAAGTAAATTAACTAATTTTGTGTTCGAGCTTTAAAAATGAAATAGTATAAAAACATTTATATAAGTCACAAAATTTTAAAAAGAAAATGTTGAAAATCTGTATTATTTTATTTTAACAAATAAAAATTTAAGTGTTCAGACAACAATAGGCACGAGGACATTTTAATTGGATTTTGGACCTTCTATCAGTTATTCAAAATGCACATTTAATTTATTAATCTGGACGAGTTTTGAAATAACAGTAAAATTATTTTCATGTAATTTATAAGTTATAAATTTGAGTCATAAAAGAAGTCATTAATGTCCGTGTTAAGATGGATTATCTATATTACACTTTCTTAAAAGATGTAACACAATTCAATTATAGATGATAGAATCATCAAAGATTTTGACATTTTCGAACGTCGTCTCTAACTCACTAGAAACACGAAAAACAAAGAAAAGATATGTACAAATAAGAGCTGTTGAAACTAAGTTGAGACGAAAAATCATCAAGTTATCAAGGACACGTCACGGATGCCCTCTAAGTTGGCCATCCTACCATTAATTATTCTCCAAACTTGTGTAAATCCGTAATAGTTTGGGCACCATATTACCTTAAGATTATTTTATTTGTCATCACATTTCATTTAACTGCATATAAAATAAAATTTAAAAATTATTATGTGAAAAATAAAATAACAATAGGCAGGAGACACAATGTTGACAGTTGACTCATTTATTAGAAGGCAAAGACCAACATTCAGAATAAAAATATTTTTGCAAGATCTACAAATATTTTTTTATATTCTTTCAAAGTTGATATATATATATATATATATATATATATATATATCCTCGTAATAAACAATTAATGAGAAGGCAAAGACCAACTTTCTACTATTTATGATTTTTTCAAGTTTTAAAAAATATATTTTAGTAATCATTTATTAAAGGACAGTCATAATCTTTAATATTTGTAATTTTTAGAGTATCACTTGTGAATTACATATTTAAGATTAACTTAATAACTTTGTTTAAATCCTATATTTTCTATTTTAGTTATTTATTCTTAAGAGAGTACTTCACCTGAACTATTTTTAAGACCATCAAACTCTCTTTAATGAACTCTACTTTTTCTACTTTCGAACGCTATATCGAGGGCAAAATCTTTTTTCCTTTAAGACGTGTATCTTTATGACTATATTTTCCCGAAGACTAATGTGTTGAAAAAAATAGCATTTGAAAGTATTACTGACATAAAATTTAGATTTCGACATAACAAAATTTACATTATTTTTTGCAATTAAGCACAAAATCTAGACATTGATGATGTGTATTAGAAAATCTATTTGTAAATATGCACAATTATTTTAATCACGAACCCAATAACTAAGACAATTTAGCTTTCATAAATTTTAAATTTTAACTTTGTCTCAAATTCCGACTTCTTTTTCTTCTTTATTATAAAATATAGTTATCGTATGTTTTGTTAAATATACAAACCAATCCAACTAATTATTTGGAATGGATATTTTATATGAAAAAAAAAAAAAAACATTTTTACATTCACCATTCTTTCATGTAATCTACGTGGCTTCAAAATTAAGTAGAGCCTATTTTCCGAAACATTTTCCATAATTTGAGTATAAGTTTTGACAAACATAATAATAAAAATTTTAAGTGGTCAAAAGATTACTTGTCCCATAATTTAATACATCCAATTTTAGACTTAATTTCCTAACTTATTCAAATTAAATACTATCATCACGGGCTTAGCAATAAGCTTCTAGATTTGAATCGTAATAATGAAATTTGAATTATAATATATTTTCTATTTGTTCGTTCTGATTAATGATTATGAATTTATTTACATTAGATTGACGTATTTTTTATACAGGAAAGTTAAATGCTTAAGGTATACCAACAACTTATTCAAACCATGGGTAAATAATGAGGTAGCTTATTTCTATTATAGTCAAAACAACTATTTGTAATAAATTAATTATTTCATTATAGCTTATTATATTCATAATCTTTTTATTCTTGGTTAAATTGGTTAACAAATATATTCCTTCTACTTAATTCACAAATTCACTCAATCAATTTTTGAGCATATTTTTTTATAACAAGCTAAATGAGATTTAAACGTCAAATGTCAGTAACATATACACCAACATATCAATATAGTAATTAGTAGGTATGAAATTTCCAAGCAAACGTTGTCATTATAACATGTTTAATTATATATTGCATGAACAATAATTTATTTTCGAACTGCCTTTTCAATTCAGTCGCTCACTTGATTTTGAACTGTTAAATATAAAGACTCCTTGTTAGTTCCTAGTCAGGACAAAAAGTCTATCTCTTTTGGTGCTAGGCGAGGTTTTTGATAAACGTATAAAAAGAAAAAGTCTATCTCTTTCGGTGCTAGGCGAGGTTTGTGATAAATGTATAAAAAGAAGTGATAAATTCTGCTGGCTATGGGGTTCGAACCCATGCGCACTTATGTGCAGAAGATCTTAAGTCTTCCCCCTTAACCTCTCGGGCAAACCAGCTCAATGCTGATTTAGCCTACACAAAATATATATTTGTTTTATTTATTTATGAATGTGGTATGAATTAATTTACTAATTAAATTATTACTTTGCTTTTACTTTTAAATAATCTACTATTACTTTTAAATAATTATTAGAAACAGATTACAGTTTCATTTTTATAATGTCGCTAGAGAGCACTTTATCATGCTAGGTTATTGTAACGTCTTATATCACGCAAAAATATTCATTTTGTATTGCTGAGACGTGCGTTTAAAAAAATAATTCTTTGCCTTCAAAGTGAGTCGAGAAGACGAGTGTAGAAGAAAGGACGAAAAATCAAAAATCAAAATTCATAACGGTCTTTCCCAAAATTAAAAAAAATACAAAATAAGGAATTTGAAACAACATATGTTCAACGTTCTTTCAAAAATTTCACCCGTTTATTATTTAAATTATCATCATATTACTGAAAATAAGTGAATAAACTTTGGTTCTTTTTTCTATTTTTTCTTTAGGGATATAAGTTGAAATACGAGGTTCCGAGGAAATATTTGTCTTCTTCTTTTTTCAAGCGATTTATTGATGATTTTCAAGAAGATATTATAATTCGAGACACGAAAAAATTAGAAATTTTCATAAATAGTTGCACTCTCTATGAATTTGAATATGTTCTTCAATTAAGCAAGATTCAACTTTACCCTACTTGTTGGTAGTGTGTTTTTATTTTATCCCTTTTTATGGGGAAAAAGAAGAAGCAAAAAATAAGAAATATGCATAAGAAAAAATAGCAATATTTGTAACATACGAGATTATATTGTTAATAAAAGTTTATTTCTTCAATTTATTTTACTCTATTTAATGAAAGATTATATCGCTTAGTGTGTTTTGTATCATTTTTGGAGGATTCAACACGAGTTTGATAATATTTATTGGAGAACTTGAGCAACATGGATCAATTACCTGTTTTCGATTTGTGAATAAGCTAAATCGATAATCAAACCAATAAGATATTTATTATCGATTTTTGGTTAATCAGTTTTTGATCCTTAACGATTCAATTTTTAGTTTAACCGATAAGAAAATGTTCATATGATCATATATGCACGGTATTCACAAAAATAGAAATAATAGCAAGAATAAAGGTCCAACACAAATTTCTACATTGATCAATTTGTTTAAAACATAATTGTTCAAATTCCTTCTAAAGACTCATGTAATAAATTGAAAAAACAACATTTATTGTTTGTATTTGTCATAATCAAATTTAGAATTGTAAAAATAGAAGATAATACTAATTTATATCGAGAAGAGAGAAAATATCGCAATAGAAAGAGAGTGATGCCTTGCATATTGCGAAAGTAATACTAAATGTTAAAATCATGCACACTTATATGAAAAAGATCTCAAGTCTTCCACCTAATCTTTCGGGCAAACCAGCTCACATATTTACATACTGTACAAAATTTTAATATTTTTCAAATTTCATATAATTAATGTTTTTCTAAACTTATTTATGAATATGTTGTAAAATATTATTTGTGAGATGAAATCTACTAATTAATCTATTGTTTACTTTTAAAAACCCATTAAACACACATCACAATTTCAATTTATAAGTAATGTCCTCAAATAGCATTTTATCATGCTATAAATTAAAGTTATAACACGTAAATACGTGTGTACGGAGAATCGTTACAATCAAAATGATCCAAGGAGACAAGTGCAAAAGAAAGAACGAAAATCTAAAAGTTAAGATACATATCAGTCTTTCCAACAATAAAGAAATACAAAATAAGAAATTTGAAGTAACGTATGTTCAACATTCTTCCAAAAAATTTCCGAGTTTATTGTGAAAATAAGTGAGAAAAGTTAGTTTTATTTTATTTTATTAGTATTATATATATATATATATATATATATATATAAGGAAAGTCACTTAAAGTATTTTTTAAACCCAACTAATTTTAATAAAAAATCTCAAATCCAACCCCGACTCTTTTAAATACCGAGGGGATAATTTAATTCATTTTTTAGGATACTTGTTTCCATAATAACAATTAGACAAAAAAAAAAGGATTAACTTGTTACCCACACTTTTAAAAAAAGTAATTAGAAAAATTAAACCAAAAAGAATTTGGAAAGTATGTATTAGACGGTCTAATTAACTGATCCCAGTTTTATTAGGATTAGAATTTTTAACTCATTATATATACGTGCTCTCTAAAGTTTTAGAAAAAAATACTTAAAAAATATTTTTCTTCTTATCGTTAAAAAAGATTCAATGGAAATTTTTGGTTTATGCAAAAAGTTTCAAGAGATGTTCATGAATAAGAACAAGAAAAAACTTATAAGTGCCAAGAAATTACAAAAGAAATGCAAGAACACAACTTTTATTGTGTACTTGGGAGAAAATAAGTTGAAATACGAAGTTTCCAGAAAATATTTGTCTTCGACTTTTTTCAAGCGATTCATCGATGATTTTCAAGAAGATATTATAATTCGAGACACGAAGAATTTGGAATTTTTCGTGAATAGTTGCATTGTCTATGAATTTGAATATGTTCTTCAATTCAGCAAGATTCAACTTTACCCTTGCGGTCTTTAATACTATGTTTTTATTTACCTATGTAGGAAAAAAAGAAAAAAATATGAGAAAAAATAGCAATATTTGTAACATACGAGATTATATTGTTAATAAAAGTTAATTTCTTCTTTTTTTACTTTATTTTAACTTGTTGTTAGAGTTTCAACTATATTTTCTTTCATGTTCTCCTACCAACTTTTCCATGAACAAAAAATTAAAGTGCTTGAAATTTGCTGGCATTTTTAAGTTAGTTAGGTTTAATTTTATGAGTTGGCAAAGTATTGATCTCACTAATTCACATGATTATAACTTTTAATTAAATTCACGCTCGATTGACGATTGGATATCAAAGTCATAAAATCTTATATTTTCTGAGAAAGTTCTATCATGTGAAAGCAACTGTGTGTATGTAACTTCCGTTTGGGCCATGTCGGCCAATGCTCCTGTGATAATAGAAGCAATGTTGCAGAAAAAGAAGATTTGTTGCAATATAGTAACTAATAGTGATTAAAAAATTCAGTGAATTTTCTTGATGGATCGAGAATGCCTGCCTTATTAAGAAAGATTTTTCAATTAGTAAAAAAAAAAAACATAAAGAAATTCTTGAAATTGACTAAATCCTTTAACATTATTACTAATTAAGTTATTTCTTCTTCTTATTTGGGCCTTTTTCTTTTTTTTTTGTTAACTGATAATTAATTAACTGTTTCCAAAAACAGACATTATTCTATTAATCATATACACTTTTTGAAAACCATGGTCCACTTTCTAATTTCTTCATGTGAAGTACATTCTAATGGTTCAAAAAAGTGCTTTCTTGTCCCACAATTTTGCATAATAATTATCATAAATTAAGGTGAAAAAAAGTTTCTTCTACTCATAATATAAATAATAAATCTCCATCGAATCATCTTAATAAGAGTTCTCTGATTTAAATTCTGAATATGCAATCGTTTTTTATCGAAAATATTTTATCCTTAGAGTGAATTTTTTTAGCGAAATTATTGATAATAAATCAAGGAAAGATTGGCAAATCATTATGACTTCACGTTGCACCTTATGAATTGTATTTAATTAATACATTGAGACATATTTCCTTTTTTGCTTTTGTTTGTTTACTTTGCCTAATTTTAAAACTTCATTCCTTTTTTCTTGAGATAAATCGTGTTTATTATAAGGGTATTTAAGTAAATTATCATTTTATTTTCTTTAACGTCTCACTTAATTAACAATCAACTATCAACAATGATAAATTTGAAAAAATTAAAAGGAAAGTAATAAATGACTTCTTGAAATCTAAAACATTAAGTATTTTGAAACAAATTTAATTTTTTAATTTAAACTTAGTAAATTATTTTTTAATAAAAAGTATAACATTCTTCTTGAAATAAACTAAAAAGGTATGATCCATAAAATTAGACGGAGAAAGTAATGTTCACCTATAAGATATGAACATTCTAAGTAGAAGCGTAGACAAAAAAATTAAATTTATGCGATCGAAAGAACTCAGATCCTAAATTAATAATATACATATTAAATGAACATTTTAATTTTTAAGACAAATACAGATTATTGAGTTAAATTAAATCCATAATTAAAATTTTAGCTTTGCTCGAAGTTTTAGTTAAAACTATATTGTCGAAAATTTAAAATCCAATAAACTAGAATAAAAGACGGTTGACTTAGATCGTGAGAGTCACTCATGGTTTATTCTTTTGTGTGAGTTTAGTTAATTTTATTTTTTTGATAATCCAAATTATAATCAAATTAATTAAAATTATCTGTGGAATAAAAAAAATTACCAAATATCTAGGAGTCCTGCTTTTAATATACCTCTAGAAACAGCAATAATTTATGTTGTTAGTTGTTTCCTTTATTTTAATTTATGTAATATAATTAAACATGATACGTAGTTTTAAAATTTAAAACTTATCTCTTAAAATTAGTGGGATCTTAAACGCTCTATAAATTAAACGAGTTACTTAACAAGCGAAGTCATGAGCATAGGCGGAGTAGTCATGAGTGAAGATTATGGGTTCAATCGAGATTTTCATCATTTTAAATTATTAAATTCTAAATTAATAAGTTAAACATATCATCAATGAACTTTTTAAGACGAATGCAAAGTTTAAACCTTTCAAAGCTATTCCATTCAACCGAACTCGTAACCTACACTCTAGCTAGCTCCCCTCTGATAACATGATTTAATATTTGTATGACGTAAAAAACTTTTCATTAAAGATAATATAAAGAGATTAAAATTAAATTGTTTTCAAATATAAAAATATATTATAACTATTTTTGTTGAAATATACTAATAAAAAAATAATATCACATAAATTGAAATACCAGAATGTTAAATTAATACACCATTCACATAGAAAGAAGCGTTTAGGTGTGTAATGCAAAATTATGGTTTGCACGTCATAAGTAGTGACCTTCCATGACATATATAACTCTTATTAAAAAATTCTTTTAAAAATTAAGTAAATACCACTATATATATTTATAAATTCATAAACATACATGTTATCTTTTATCTTTGAACAAATATTCTTTAGAGAAATTAAGTGAGAATTATGAAAATGAAGATAGTTTTCGTAGCCTCATTGATTTTGGTGTTTTCTAATTTCATTGAAGCCTCAGATGGAATGGATGTTATGCATATTGCTGGCAAAGTTCTTTGCCAAGATTGTACTCAAGGATGGAATGAATGGGTTGATGGTGCCAAAGCCATCAAAGGTAAGTAATTTATCGTGACAGATTCAGAATTTAGACGTTACGAGTTTTGAATTAATTCAGAGAATAGGTTCATAAATCATAAATGTATATTTAACTCAATCTACGTGATTTTATGTGGGACGGACGAAAAATATGAAATTAAACACTATTTGTGTGGGGCGGATTGAAAATATCAAATTATGCTATGGGGATGAGTTAAAGTGCATAACATTAGAGTTGTATGAATTGTATTATGACCCATTGGTTAACTTATTTTTACTTATTATATTAAACTTTGAAAAATTAATATAAATAGTTGTTCACTCAAAAAATTGTCGGCAAATTGTATAATATATGTATATATTATGTATATTGGCGAGAGGCTATAAATATTTTTGGATGAACAACCAACCCCTAAATGCTTGAGCAACAACATACAATAACTTATCTATATATTCGAACTATTTTGACATGTATTGTCACACTTAACATATAAGATCACATTCATTTGTAACTTGCATCGAATCTTGTGCAGGTAGCATCGTATCTCTGACGTGCCTGGATGAGAGAAGAAGAGTGATATATTACGGAAGTGACCACACAGATGAAGCTGGAATTTTTGACTTAATTGTTAACCAAACTTGTCATGGCAAAACAATTAAGCCACAAAATTGCTTTGTGAGATTGGTTTCTTCAGCTGACCCTATTTGCAATATTGCCACCGACTTTGCCGGAGGAAAATCCGGTGTAAAGCTCCACCGTCCGACGGTGGTTTACCGGGACTTGCTCAAATATGTGCTTAGCCCTTTCTACTACACAACTCCCATGTGTGATGAACCTATTATTAATGATGATGATAATTTGGAGACTAATGATGATAAAAATCAAAACAACTATTAAATTAAGTTCTTGATTTTTTTAATGTTTGTGTTTAATTTCCCATTTTGCAAATGGAAAATGACAATTTATCTATGTTGGATGAGTTGATAATTTTATTTTGTACTACTAATTACTTGCAAACGACATATATAAATTTGAATTATACATAGTCTCTCTTAGTTTCAATTATAAGTATTTCTATATATTCTTTATTAAAGAATTTCTAGAAAAAAAAACTATATATTAAAAAAAAAGATGAGGAGCAACAACTAGCAATAAAGGATGATTGACAAGAACTTGAGGTTGAATGTGGTGTGAATTTGTTTACTTTTCATTTGTGTTTCCATCTATTTAAATAATTTGTGAATTATTCTACAACAAAACAAATTTATAATTAGACTTTTATAGAAACTAATCTAGTGGGATAAATAAATTACAAGTGTTAGAAATCATACTACAAAAATCTAGATTAATAAGACTGATCATTTCATATGATACCATAACAAAATTCATTTAAGCATACAAGTAAGCTGAAGTAATTACAGTTAAACAATCTGTCGAACACAATTCAATTAGACATGCAAGCTTCTAGGTAAAATTACATACCATAACAAAAGTCAATCAAAATCCCAATTCATTTAGGCTTTTCACTAGTTTTAAATTATTATGTGTAGGAGTGTACTTGGTACATATTATTCCTTGTACAATTTTTTCCCTTATGAAATGACAATCTATCTCAATATGATTTGTTCTCTCATGATACACTGGATTGGCAGCTAACAAGATTGCTGCTTTGCTGTCTGTACACACATCCACAAGTTTCTGCACTTCAATCCCTAAGTCTTTTAGTAATCCCAACATCCAAATAATTTCAGTTATAGTTGTAGCTATACTGCTGTACTCAGCTTCTGCTGAGCTTCTAAAAACAATAGATTGTTTCTTAGATTTCCATGAGACCACTGAGTTACCAAACTTGATAAAATAGCATGTTACAGACTTCTTTGTAAGAAGACAAGATGCCCAGTCAGCATCATAGAAGGCTGTAAGATTGTTGTCTTGAACGCTAGATAATAATATCCCCTGACCAGGCTAACCTTTTATGTACCTAACAATCCTTAGAGCTGCTTTCATATGAGTTTTTTAGGTTGTTGTAGAAACTGACTCAATGTTTGTACTCCAAATGCAATGTCAGGCCTTGTCATAGTAAGATATATTAGTTTTCTTATCAATCTGTGATATATGCTTTGATCAGCTGGAGGATCTTCTTTTACATCCTCTGAATTGAAGTAATCATCATATTGCTTTGAGGTTAGCTTGTTATTGTTGTCAATAGGAGTCACTGCTGATTTTGCATTTTCCAGTCCAGTTTCAGAAATAAGTTCTAATGCATATTTTCTCTGATGCATTAGTATACCTTTACTTGACCTGGAAAACTCAATCCCTAAGAAAAATCTGAGCTCACCTAGATCCTTCATCTTGAAAGTTTGATTTATTTTATCTTTTGTTTCTTCAATAAGTTGAACACTACTTCCTGTAATTAGCATATCATCAACATATATGAGAACAAACATTGATCCTATTGATGTTTGCTTGATGAATAAAGAGTGATCATGTTCACTCTGCTTGAACTGAAACCTTAACAATGCCTCAGACAACTTTGCATTCCACTGTCTGGGAGCTTGTTTCAAACCATAGAGGGATTTAGTGAGTCTACATACTTTATTCTCCCCCTGACTCTCAAATCCCTGAGGTAACTGCATATAGATTTCATCAGGTAAATCTTCTTGAAGGAATGCATTTAATACATCTATTTGATGTATCTGTCAGTGTTGTTGTGCAGCAATAGCCAAGACAGTCTTAATTTTGACAACATGACTGAAGGTTTCTTGATAATATATGCCTTCTTTTTTGCTATACCCCTTTGCCACTAGCCTTACTTTAAATCTTTCAACATCTCCATTAGACTTGTACTTAACTTTAAATATCCATCTACATCCTATAGGTGTTTTACCATCTGGTAGCTCAACTATTTCTCAAGTATGATTTTCTTGCAGTGTCTTGATCTCAGCAGCCATTGCTTTAGTCCATCTAGGATCAGATGTTGCCTCCTTGTATGATTGTGGTTCTGCAGAAATGTCGAATCAAACCATTTGT